>JAJMKW010000013.1:0-291927 GCA_030569455.1 Australozyma saccharicola
CACTGAGTAATGCAGTGGGAGACCATGTGTGAAATTGTGGTGCTGCAATCTTTTTATATTTTTAAAATGTTTATCTTTAAAATTGTAAAGTATGACGGTTAGTTAAAAGCTTCTAAAGAAAACGAGCATTAAATTGTGGTAAATCTCTCTCTTCTCGAGCGTGATACTTATCTTGGGGCAGGTTTAGGACGCTACCAGGAATGTGAACAAAGCAAGAATAAGCAGTCCGAGAACTATGAAAATTTATGCGGAGGTTTTTTTAAAATTAAAGCTACTTGTTATTCATCATAAATACATAGAATATCAATCGATATTGTCAACGATACTTTGCTTCATGCATTGGTTTCCCACACCTTTGACTTGCGCTACTCAAGGTATCAAACCCAAAATAAATTCAATACCAAATCAATAGTATTTATGAAGAAAATGGGTCATTTAGCAGAATTAAATTTCTACGGTGTGGCTAGGGACCTAGTATGGCTGCAAATTAAATAGGGCGTTGTATACAGGAACGCATCAATTACACTCCGCTATATGGGAAATGGTGTACAAACATGCCTATTTATCAAGCAACTTTCTTTCTATTTAAGATCACACAGTTTCTTACGATAAATGCCTTTAGATTCGCCAGCTGAAAGAGCTGACGACACACGATACTATGGTAATGCTACAGTGGACGAGAATGGCAACTTTGTGCCAATTGACCCCTTCAGAAAGACTCAACTTGCATCCTATTCACTTCAACCCAAAGTTGTTCCCAACTATGTGATAGCCAAGTTGGCGCTGTCACAGCATAAGGAGAGTCTCCGTGATAACAACGGTGTAGAGACTCCTGCGCCTCTGCACCGCCACGGTTCAACCACTTCTTCCAACAGGGAGGAGGAATATGCCAACTTTATGAACGATCCTTTCAATCAAACGATCAGCAATGGTTATGCCGACTTACTTCATGCAGTGAAGCAACCGAACGAATTCACTAGTGATCAATTCTCGGTGAGCCATTCTTTGAGTGAAACCCCCCTTTCTGATTCTCCGTGGGGAGGTGACGAGAGACTACGACATGCAATTATGGGCACGAGCGCGGGCGACAACGTGCCAGGAAGAGAACAAAACTCTAATTTTTTGTCTCGGATATTTCTACCACAGCGTAGACACGCAGACGAAGCACCTCGCGTTCGGAGCAAGGCAGGGTACTGGATGCTGGATGAGAAGCGTAAAGACTTAGCGCCAACTCTTCAACGAATCTTTGTCCAGAACCCATTAGTTCCTTTATTGCTCCGAGTACTAATGCTTATCTTTTCTACATGCTCTTTAGCTCTTGCAATCACAATTTTCATTAACCTGAAGAGACAATACGATAATATCCAGGTGCTGCAGCAGCCAGGTACAATCTTTGCCATTGTTGTGCAAAGTTTTGCCATGGTGTATATTGTATACATTGCTTACGATGAGTATCGTGGAAAGCCTTTGGGTCTTCGGGATCCATTGGGAAAATTGAAGCTCATCATGCTCGACGTGTTCTTCATGATCTTTTGCTCTGCAAATCTCTCCTTAGCCTTTAACTCCTTGTTTGACACAGAGTGGGTTTGCAAGGCTCTGGTGGATCTGACGCTGGGCATCAAGACTCTTACTGTTGGGTTCTTGTGCCGGAGACAACGAGCTTTGGTCTTCTTCCTCCTGTTAATTGTATTTTTATGGCTTCTCACATTTGCCATATCAATTATTCGGGTGGTGGACAGGGTTTCTTCGGGTCCTAGGGCGGAGTGATGTAGACAAGACATAGAATCAGTTTTATGGGACCGTTATGGAAAGAGATATCCATAGCTAGAGGTCAAAAACAATTCCAGATAAATTCAAAGATGGACGTGGTATTATCTTATATTGAAGATTTTTTTAATTCAAAAAGATTAGGTATTTTTCAGATTTATGTATCAAATAAAATTTTGTATATATATCCAGACCTAGACTTCAATCTGAAACCAAAGAGAGTTAAAATAACGAATATTTCCTACTTTCATGAATTAAATACTTAAGACTCTTCTATTTTTTTTACTACTTGCTTGAGACCTTATTTGGTGCTGTCAAACATAGTAGTCTACCCTGCATAGTTAGTACAACATACACTTTTGATCAGATCTTCATGGTAGTAACCACAGCATTTTATAACAATTCAATCTAGCATCATCGTCACTGCATTTTAGTTCGTTTCCGTAACATCAAGAAATAACCATCGCCTGAACTCACCGAGCTTTTCAATAAGCGTCTCCGCAATTCACGAAGTTAAGTAAATTGGAAACCTACTTTGGCGGTGTATTCATAGTAAACGCCAACGCCACTCTCAACAACACTTAGGTGCCAAGAAACAAACATTATTTCATATCAGAAAGGAACTTTCTAAATCATGTCCGCACCTGCCCAGGCGCTCCCAATTGCTGGCGACTTGGACGCAACATGGAACTTCATTAAGCCTGGCTTAGAGTTCATTTTAGGTGCCCAAGGCGATCAAGGTGTCACTTCAAAGATGTACATGAACTGCTACACGGCCGTCTACAATTACTGCACCAACAAAACTAGAAGTAGCGCTATCTCACAAGCTACCAGCCGCATGGGCCTGGAAAAGACAACGTACACTCTAACAGGCGGGGAGATTTATGGCAAGCTAGAAGAATATTTGAGAGATTACGTGAAAAGCTTGCAACCAAACTCAAACGAAACCTTCTTGGAGTTTTATGTGCGTAAATGGAAGCGTTTCACCATCGGTGCTCGCTACCTTAATAATGTCTTTGACTACATGAACCGATACTGGGTTCTCAAAGAACGTCTGGATGGTCGCCGTGATATCTTTGATATAAACAACTTGGCTCTTCTCCAGTGGAAAGACCATTTGTTCGCTAAAAATCTAGATCGCATCCGAGATGAAATCTTTGAGCTCATTGAACGCCAGCGTAACAATGAAATTGTCGATACAAACATAATTTCTGTTGCAGTGAACTCAATGGTGTATTTAGGCTTGGATATAAATGACTTAAAGAAGCCAAACTTGGTTGTTTATGCTACTTGTTTCGAGAACTACTTCATCGAGAAGACTGCTGAGTATTATCGTAAAGAGAGTCAGCACTTTCTTTCACAGCACGGCGTTAAAGACTACATGATTAAGTGTCAAGTCAGATTGCCTGAAGAAATCAACAGATCTAATAACTACTTAGAGGACAGAAGTAGGAAGCTTTTGCGTAATACCTTGCGTAAGGTCTTAATCGAAGATCATGCCCAAGAGATGTACGACCAGTTTTTGAAACTTTTGGCCGAAAATGAAATAGACCACATTTTGCGTATGTATCGTTTGTTTTCTGAGCTGCACGAAAGTTTGGAGATAATGGCTGAAAGGTTGGAGTCTTACATTAAGGTCGAGGCTAACAAAGAGCTTGAAATGCTAAAGGCTTCAACTGAGGCTCTTGAGGTCCCAACTGATGATAAATCTGCCAGAAGAAAGCCTCAAATTGCTGTCAGCCCGAAAAGTTATATCCATGCATTGATTCAAATTCATGAGAAGTTTAACGGCGTTGTCATCAATTGCTTCAAGCAGGATTCTCGTTTCATTAAAGCACTTGATGTGGCATGTCGGCACTTCGTCAATGTGAACGCCATTGCAAATCCAACCCCAAAATCGCCCAGCAAAACTCCAGAGTTGTTGGCAAGATACGCTGATGCATTCTTGAAGGCTACAACAAAGGAAGCGGAAGCTGAGAATGAGACCTCAGAGAACCTCAAGCTCATCTTACGCTATGTGGAAAACAAAGATGAGTTCGAGAACCATTACCGTCGTTTATTAGCTAAGAGATTAATAAATGGTAATACAAGATCAGATGAACTTGAGGAGGGCATTTTGCTGAAATTGCAGGATAGAAATTCCCTCGAGTACACATCTAAGATTACCAAAATGTTTGAAGATATGAAGTCTTCTGAGAGTTTGAAGCAGAGAGTCAAGGAAGTTATTGGATACAATGCTGCTGTGGGTGACTTCACTCCATTAATCTTAGCTCAAAGTATGTGGCCATTTGTTCATAATGAAGACTATAGTCTAAAAATTGCCCCCGAATTACAGAGCTCATTGCAGGCTGTTGAGGCCGAATACACTAAAATTCATTCTGAAAGAAACTTGCAATGGCTTTGGAACCACGGTAAGAATGAAGTGAAAGCTAATTTGGCAAGAAAAGGTAAGCCTCCTTTCATTTTCACAGTCTCCAATGTCCAATTAATGATTCTCCTTGCATTCAACAAGTCTGTAACATACACTTACACAAACCTCCATGAGATTGTAGGGGTCAGTCAAAACGTCTTTGATGCTCACCTCACGCCATTTGTCAAGTTTAAATTGATCGAGCAAAATCCTCCGTCTCAATCTCTAAGCGATCCAAACACAACATTATCAATGGTGACGGAGTATAAATCCAAAAAGTTGAAGGTCAATTTCGTGAGCTCAATAAAAAATGAACAGAAGCAGGAGGAGGATGACACGTCTAAGGAAATAGAGGAGTCACGTAAGAATTACTTGACCGCCAGCATTGTCCGGATTATGAAAGCCAGAAAAACGATGAAACACAACGACTTAGTCAACGAAGTTCTTCTCCAAGCTCAGTCTCGTTTCAAAGCTAAGTTGATAGATCTCAAGAGAGCCATAGAGTATTTATTGGAGAAGGAGTACTTGGCAAGAGTAGATGGCGACTCTTACGAGTATTTAGCCTAATTTAACGAATGTAGGTCAATGACTAAATAAAAAAATCGAAGAAAATATTTAAAATTGTACTTCTTTTAGGCAATTGTAGATCAAAATGAGTGTAAAAGAAAATAGTAGCTTATTCACTGTTCTTGTGTATGTTGAATCTCATCACGTATCTCTCAAACCTTTAAACATTCATGTCTCAGTTGACAGCTCCTGATCGCGTGTCAACAAACAATGTCCTCTATGACGAAGCTGTAGTTTTACTGGGTCACCAGGGTGCAGTTTTATGTTCGAAATTCAATCCTGATGGGTCTTGTATTGCCTCTGGAGGCATGGACAGAACAGTAAGACTATGGCAACTTCCAACAGACGCATACGAAGAATTGCCCAATTATGGAGTCATGGAGGAGCACAAATCAGCAGTGACATCTTTGAATTGGAAGGACGCAGACACTCTCTTTACGGCATCTGCAGATTCAACAGTGGCCTTTTGGGATGCTGTCACTGGAGAACGTACCCGTCGAGGACTTGGCCACAATCTTACAGTAAATGACAACTGCGTCACCCCAAATGGTATATGTATTAGTGTTGGGGATGATGGTTGTATAAAGTCATGGGATGAACGTCAAAAAGCACCTATTAACAACATAGATGACCCATATCCTCTATTGTGCTGTGACTCAAATGCCGATGGCTCCATTGTGTATGTTGCAGGAATTGACCCAACAGTAAAAGCTTATGATCTTTTAACAAATAAACTAATATGGTCGTGTCTGGTTGGCTACGATATAATTACAGGGCTAAGCCTCAACTCGGACGAATCCCGTCTTATAGTTCGTCTGATGAATGGTAAAGTTGTTATGATCAACTCTTCTAAATCAGTTCCCGAGGGAGTTTCTCGTCTTGGGCCCTCTTACGAAGGCACTTCGCCTAAAACACTACAGAGTTTGGTAAGATGCACTTTTAGTAGAGATGATATATACATAGCTTCAGGGTCTGACAGCGCTGAGGCCATGATATGGGAGACAGCCTCTAGACGAATTCAATCTCGATTCCAGGATCATGAAGACACCGTTTTGGAAGTGGACTTCCATCCTACGGAAAAAGTTTTTCTTTCCTGTTCTGGGGACGGGAACATTGTGGTTCGTCAACTTTAATACCATCATGCGGCTATATCAAAATTTCACTCGCTTTCTTATTTTTTCTATCTTCATGGGCGACAAAGAACTCTCTGGTTTAGGAAGAACAAGCTCCATATTTAGCCGCCTTGAGCTTGCTTTCTCTTGTCTTAGGTCCCCAACTCTTTGAAGGTTATCCCTACTGAATAACTTCATAGACCATTCTTCCGTTTTTTGGGAATTTTCAAAAGTTATTCGCATTGAATGACTCTCGAGATTCATTCCATCGTCATTATTACTGTCTTTGGTCATGTAACTGTGCCCCGCTTTATATGGCAATATAAATTCCGAGTATTCCTTTTCAGTTTCATGAGTAGGTATAAACAAATGCTTCATGATGAATAATTGAATGTCATTATTTTCAATTACGCTTTTACTTGCATCAGTTGAGTCATCATTTACTTCTTTGTGATGAGCAGAATTTTCGACAGCCTGCTTTCGGACTCGATACATTTCCTCCTCTAGCGTTCCTCGAAGAATAAGTGTCTCAACGTGAACTTCTTGAGTTTGACCGATTCTATGTGCTCTTTTAATCGCTTGTGCCTCCACAGATCGTTGCCAAACTGGGCTAATAAAGTAGACATGTGTGGCAGCTATGATTGTTAAGCCATGGGCTGCCAAACTTAAGTCCATTATTAATGAAAGGCCGCATTGAGAAGAGTCGTGGCTAGCGAACGATTTTAAATTATTGGCACGTTCTTCGCTACCAACGAAGTTGGCATATAAAAGATAGGGCACCCCAAGAACTTCTAAAAGCTCAGTTAAAAAGTAAGCATTGTCCTCAGTCTCGAAAAAGACAATAGACTTGATTCCGGTCTTGGCATGAGAGACTAACTTACAAGCTAAGTAAGAAAGCTTCGAGGAGGAAGTTCCAAGAATCTGTGCCTTCTTGAATTCTTGATATGCGGACTCCCAACTGACCGTCTCTTTCTGGGCGTAAAAGTCACTACCTTCGAAATTAGAAGTTCTTTCCCGGTAGGAAATTTCTGGTGTAATTTCTTTGTGGCGCTGAGTCGAAGATCGAAGGGTATTTTGAACGGCCTTTTTTCCTTTTTCGTTTTGCTTCAGTCTATTCTTTCGATCACTTTCGTCATAATATTTGGTCCAAAACTCTTTTGCAGCTGCAAGAAGCTTATCATTTAAGCCCGGTGAACCTGAAAAATTAGGGAATCGATTTTTATAATAGAATTGTTGTAAAGCTCCGAGTTGAGGTGCGGCAAATATGTGTGTATCATTGGCAACTCCCACTGCGAAATATCTCAGGATTTGAGGTGGTATATGCTTCAAAAAATACTGCATTTCATGATGTACTGAGGCGACTCTCCATTTCGTATTTTGAAGGGCTTGCGTTGCTACTTGTAAAGATTGATGAAGCAAACCAATGTCGGCCTGATTATGTTTAGGCTTGCCGTCAGAGTTTATCTTCTTCAAATTTTCGTGAATAACATTCACTAAATTTTCAACATCTGCAATTTGAAAACCCGTCCAATAGAACGAGGCAAATTGCAAATTCCGAATTAATTGTCTTAGTTGAACCCGATTAACAGGACTAAACATGTAATCCGGTCCTACTCTTTCCGAAGCCACTGCATTCACGGCTAAAACGGCGGTGAATAGATTCATGGATAGTTTATTATGAAAAGATGGTTCTAAAATCACTGCATCATGGAACATCTTTGGCAACTGGAGATCCGCTTGTATTTCTCTTTGCCCGTGTTTTATCATGAGGGAGTCAAGTAGACGCTGGAGACTTGCCTCTGTTGCATACGCAGACGGGCCTAACAAGCCTTTGTAGATTAAATTATGCCAAGCTTTAGACTGAGTAAAAAAAGGTTCAATCTTGAAAAATTGAGATACGAAGGTACCCAATTTAGCCAAGTCTTCACGAGCATTGAATTTGCTTTTGACTACAAATGAGTTTCGTTGACCTTTACTCATGTTCATTTTCAGTTCTTCAGGGGGCTCGAAATCTTCATCTATATGTAAACTCGTCAAACCAGAAGTGGGGGTACCAGAAACAACCCAACGTCTTTCGGCATGTAAAGAACTGCATTTTGCCCTCATATTCGAAGACTTAGACCCCACAGAATGTCCCTCATCAACAATAAGCCTTTTCCAATATATTTGCTTCAACGCCGCCAAAAGATTCTTACCTTTTGAAAGCATTTGCGCAGTAATGATTACCAAATCGAACAGTATGATTTTACTTACAGACAAGACGGTATTCGTATAGATACTTCCCGAATCTTCAATTGAGTCCTTAAACCGCTCAGAAATATTCAAAATCTTGAGATAACCTGATTTAGTGTGCTTACGGATCTCATCGTTCCATTGATGGAATAAGTTGTCTGGCACTATGACGAGTGTGGTGCTACACAAATAGACTTCCTCTGTTTTGGTTTCGTCAAATGCCCGTTTTCTGCTTTGAACTGGCCTCATTTCTTGCCGCTTCAAGAGTTTGAATTGAGCTGGCAGACTTACAATCTTTTGAATAATTGGAGAAGAGAGGGCCTCCTTATAGAACTTCCACGGAAGCGAGTGACGCGTAATGGTACCTACACATACATCCGCTAAAGAAGCTATTGGACTGTTTTTGGGAGTGTAGTTTCCTCGGCAAGGTTGCATGTCTCCCAGCGCAGACGAAAACTCGTGAGCCGTGAGGCATATGAGGGAAAGGCAAATCAATGTTTTGCCAAAGCCCATATTTTCAGCTAAAATTCCTCCACGTGGAAGAAAGTAAAGTTCCGGTTGGGAATACAACCCTGGAAGATATGCATCATAGTAGTAAATGCGACCCATGGGTGACCTAGCATCCAAGAAATTTGGGACAATATCGGACCTAGTGACTACCTCCTTTTCATACATTTTACATAAAGACCTAATTTGGAATGGATAAAGCTTTGTTGAAACTCCACTGATATTTTGCTCATTGTTGTAGAAAGAGTCAAGAGTCTGAGCAATTAGCTCTTCAGCTACTGCGACACCTTCTTCTTTTCTTGACGCATCTATATTGTCGTAGTTCTTCAAGATTGGCAGCTGAATTTTTGCGTAGATACGATCGACAATTTTATCCAAAGACTCGTCTTGACATTTGGGCTTCAGAGGTCTATAGCCATTTAGCCAACGACTGATATGAAAACTGTCGTAAAATGAAACATTTTTTTTTATCCTATTACTTCCCTTTCTTTCACCCAAGAATGGAACAAGATACAGACCTTTTCCCAAACTGGAAAGCAGAAGTGGACAATTCCAAGCTTCTGGACTAAAGTCCATGACAGATAAAAGATCAAACCAATAACGTCCAAAATCCTTTGCACTTAAGACTATTCCATGATTCCGTCTCCACAGACGGAGGTATCTGGCACCATCAATGTCCAAGGGAATAGCATAGACCCTCACCTTCCACAAGCGTACTTGAGGTATCAGTTCCAACGAGTAGACTTTAAAAGTTGCCAGGAGATATTTATTTGCCACTAAGAGAAGCAATTTATCTAGAATGGGGTGGAGGTTCTCTTGTTGGAAGAACCATTGCATGAAGCTTGCCTCAACCCACTTGAACGTAGAACGGGGCACATATGCAGCCTGAAAGCCGCAATTTGAAGTAGGAACATCATAGAATACAATAGTACCCACTGGAATCAAATCAGCTAAGTAGTTGCTGATTCGAGCTACATGTTGAGCCTCTGTTGGGACCATATAGACATTAGTGTGTGCACAAGGTAAGCTCCAATTTGCAGCCAACATGTGCAACATGTATGAAAAGGTCGAACATTCAGATGATATACCGAAAATAAAAGAAATCAGCGGGGTCCTTAATATTTCAAAGCCAGAGCAATTTTTTAATTGGCAACTAATTGTATTTTTGCCATCGATGATTATATGTAGTTGAGAGCAAGTCGACATTAATGTTAAACATCATCACACAAGAAGATTGAAAAAATAAATACAAATAGAAATAATAGAAAAATCAAAAAAGAATATTTAAGTTTTTCTCCGAATTTAATCATAGCTTCTGTGGCAGGACATTAACGACCTTAGGCTTCCTACTTCTCTTATCAGCATGCTCACCCCCACACCACCTATCCTAATATAGTAGATCACCTAGAAAACAGCTTGATACTGGCGATTATAAGTAGTTCTACCTCTATTATCCGTTTCAATGAAGGCTGCATTACTCCACATTCCTCTCAAAAAAACAGAGGAGCTCAATTGGGTGAAACCTCTCAACAAGTATCTACTATCGGTATACGGCGATACCTCAGAATTTCAAGGAGACTTGAAACAATTGGATTCACTTAGACAAAGCATCAGAGACGCACATGCCGATGATATCGGCATTAGCATGTATATGCGCTATTTTAGCTACTTGGAGCTTTTGGATTTGAGGGTGCCTATGGATGTGGTGAACAAGCATAAAAACTTGAAGTTCGTTTGGTCCGACGCATTTGATCCTTCCTCCATGCACGAGCAGGGTGCACTTCCATTTGAAAAGGCGAGCGTTTTGTTCAATTTGGGGGCTCTAATGACTCGGGCCTCATCTGCTACTTATAGTGTGTCTCAACGCAGTTCTGGAGGCGACGAAACTTCTTTCAAGAAGGCCCTTAACCTCATGCTGCACGCCGCTGGAGTTTTTAAGTTTTTGTCTGAGAATTTTTTGCATGGACCTTCAAATGACTCAAAGCCCGCAACTGTGAATTTCCTTGTTAACCTTTGCTTGGCTCAAAACCAAGAGATGTTTAACTTAAAGGTCATCGATGGAGATTTGGAACAAAAGAAAAACAGCTTAATTGCCAGACTTTGTGCTTCTACTGCAACATATTATGAGGACTGTTTCAAAGTTGTCAGTCACTTGTTGACTCCAGCCGGAAGCGCTTCTGTGTCTAGCCATTCTACTTTTGTGTTAGAAGACGGCGGCATTGATGATCTATCAACTGACGATGAAACAGATGCAGAATATAACCCTGATAAAGATAATTTACCAGATAACAAGGTTTTTGCTCATTTGGATGCCTTCTGGTTATCCACAATTCAAGTAAAGGCGCTTTATTACAAGTCGCTTTCCTACTATTTCCAGGCTTTGCATTTGGAATCGACAAGCAAATTTGGCGAGACTATTGCATACTTAACCAAATCTTCTGAGATACTTAATGAGATCTCTACAGCATCTCTTAAGGCAATTTCCAAAACAGGCGGCGAGCAAGCCTATGAACTATTGGATAATTACAAGTACCAGAAGGATGCAGTAGATATTAAACTTAAGGATTTAGTTAAGGACAATGATCTTATCTATCACGACATTGTTCCTAGTGCAGTTACAATTGCAGAGCCTAAACCAATGAACAGCGCTAAAGCCACACCAATTTCTAGCATTGAGGCGTTTTCAAAAATAAACGAGCACAGCTACACCAATTTTTTGTGCAATGTTGTTCCGATTAATGTCCATGAGCTTTTGAGCTTTTATTCGGAAGAGAAGTCCCAGCTATTGAGAGCAGAACTTGACGAAAATGACGTGGCGGCCGAAAAGTTGGCTTCTGCATTAGAATGTTTAAAATTACCGAAAGCTCTTGTCACAATCAAAGAGCTTATCGGAAACGATGATGAGCCTCCTCAAGCCTTAAATAATGAGGTTTCTTTGCCTGCTGAAACACTTGCCAAAGTAAATGATATCTCAACATCTTTTGGCACAGATGCACGGTATAGAGATGACATATGTCGGAAAAGGGACGATATTTATAAGATGATCAACGATTGTCAAAAAAACATCGACATCATACAATTTTCTAATAGTTTTGCCAAGTACAGAGAGGACTTGATTAAATTTAAGAAGACTCTCTACGATGCTGCTAACTCAGACTCGAGACTCTTCGAACTTGTCGACGGTGAATACCGTCAACTATATCAGACTCTTGGAGGCGGCGTCAATTCCGAACAATTTAAAAGCTTATTCTCTGCTAAGCCATCCACTACGACCAACAAAGTGGACATTAGCAATGAGATAAGCTTGTTAGATATTGATGATAGCCAACTCAAGCAGCAAAATAACTCGATTGGTGGCCAAATTAAAAATATTGAAGATATTTTGAATGATTTAAACAAACTCAAAAATGAAAGACAAAAGCTTGTTGCTGCTCTCAAAGAAGATATACACAAGGATGACATCTCTGACATTATAATGCTCAACAGTAAAGTCAAAAGTACGAATGAGATCAAAACAGAGATTTTTCGAGATGAATTGAAAAAATTCGATGAGTATCTGAAAAAACTAGATGTTTTAGTGAACAAACAAGACATATTAATACTGGAGTTACAAGGCTTATGGCAATCTTTGTCTCAAAACCCAAAAGTGAAGGAGGTACAAATGCTGTCTCAATTCAAAAACACCTTAGTAGGGGAACAGATTCATCGAATTGATTCATTCTACGATAATTGGAGGAAGTATACACTTGGCTTGAAAAGAGGTACAGAAGTTTACGAGCAATTATATAAATTCTCCGAAGGTCTCAATTCTGCGTTCGAATCAGAAGCTCGCCGGAGCTCTATGACAGACTCATTTAGTTCAACTAGAATCGACAGGGGTTCAAAGGGAGATGCATTTGAGCTGCAAGTGCACGCAGCTCAACAGCCTAGTATAAGCGGCCAAGCGCCCGCGATTCCACCTCGCATACCTGGAATTGCCGATCGGGAACAATGCAATTCTCATTTGAATGGACAACCTTCGTATGAAGAGCGGGCCGTGCAGTCCCACTACTCAGGGCCACAATCCGCGGCTTACCAAATTCCAAAAAACGGAGACTCCTCAGGGCCACGCAATAGCGAGGGTCTCATCTACGATCAACCCTCCGCATACCAGCCGCACATGTATAATTTTTTTCTGAAAAACACATAAGCGTTGGAATATATAACAGATGTTTTTCAAAAATTGACGTCTGTTGCAGGTTCAGGGCACTTACATCCACTTTAGCCGTTGTACGGTGACAATACTCAATGTGCACAATATACAGTACTCAACAGTTTCTTAAGCCGATTGAGTCGCATTTCTGAGCAAAACAGTGGTTAGTTAATAGCTTATGCACAGAGGCCCGTAAAATTATAAGAAACAAAGCATGAGACTTACTGTAAAGATAGTTTTATAAAGAACGTCAGAATCCTGACAATAGCATCAATACTTTCTCAAAATGCTGAAAACCTGTCTCTCCTACTGTAATTAAAAATAGGTACAATTTATGAGGTTTTTTCCCACACGGCATCCGAACCTGCATAAAAAATAATTATATGCAGGTTTTGTTTTCCCGTTCCACCATTCACCTTCTTCTTTTCTCTTTGTCACTGGACCTCCACTTTCCAAGTTTGTACTTTTTTCTTCCCACTTTCTTTACTATACCTTATCTTGCATTCGCTAAATAGTAGGGTTAAAATGAGATTACTCTATACTTTTTTGTCGTTGGGGGCATTTTTCTCCTTGGCCCAAGCAGCAGAGTGGAAAGTTATTCCTTGCAACTCTACCAACCAATGTCCCGAGTCTGCTCCATGTTGTAACCAATATGGTATGTGTGGAACTGGTTCTTACTGTTTGGGTGGTTGCGACCCTAGAAACTCTTTCAACTTGAGTGCTTGCATGCCTCAACCAAGAATGTCTTCTTTCCAAGATTCAATGTCCAACGCCTCCAAGATCTTGAGCATGGATACCTATTTGGGAAATGCCTCTCAAGCTGATTGGGTTTACACTGGTTATATCAACAACGCTGACGACGCTCTTTTGTTGCAAATGCCTAAAAACACTACTGGTACCGTTGTTTCATCCACTAAGTACTTGTGGTTTGGAAGAGTTGGTGCAACTATTAAGACCTCTCGCGATGTGGGTGTGGTCACAGCTTTTATTACTTTCTCAGATGTTCAGGATGAAATCGATTATGAGTTTATGGGTTACGATTTGGACAATCCTCAAACTAACTTCTATTCTCTCGGTATGTTGAACTATACCAACTCTAAGAATGTATCTGCATCCAACACCTATGACAACTGGCATCATTATGAGATTGACTGGTCAGAGGACAAAACTGACTGGATTATTGATGGTAATGTGGTTCGTACTTTAATGAGATCTGACACTTGGAACGCCACTAAAAACAGATACGACTACCCAGCCACTCCTTCCCGTGTGCAATTCTCTTTGTGGCCTGCTGGGTCTGACTTGAATGCTATTGGTACCGTTCAGTGGGCTGGTGGTGCCATCAACTGGGACTCTCAAGATATTCAACAATACGGGTACTACTACGCTTACGTCAAGAACGTCTCCGTCACCACCTACGACTTGCCTTCATTTGTCAAGAGTAACACCACCAACTTCAATGGTTACTTGTATAACTCCACTAAGTCAGTTAACGAGCAAAATATCGTCTTGACCAACAAGAAGACTTGGTTGGGTAACTCTAAAGCTGTTGGTTTCAACCCACAAAACGATAATACCTCACTGTCTTCTCTGCTGCTGTCAGCATCCTCTTCTGGCTCTAATCTGAAGTCCACTACTAAGGGCAGCCAATTGACTACTGACTCTGGTTCAAGTGACTCTTCTCCAACCAACACTAACACTTACACTGGTGGTTTCCAACAGGGTGGAAGCAGCTCATCTAAGGGTTCCTCTGGCTCTAGTTCTAAGTCTAATGCTGGAGCTGGACGCAATGCTGGAAGCGCTGGATTCCTTGCTTTGGTAGCTGGCTTGTTGATGTTCTATTAGATTACGTTTTTTTTAGTAGACTTTCTCACAATGATTCCTGAGAACCATTTCCAAAACTGCATTTAATAAAGAAAAAATAGTATTATACTTTTGTCTAACTTTCTGTAATTCTAATTAAAGCTCGTTGATAGAACGATAATATACTAATACAGGCCTTTGTTGCAATTTAATGACTTGCATGATACCTTTAAATTGAAAGCTTATAATTTAAGATTTGAGATTGATTTCAATTTCTCGAAATTTTTTACCTTAGTGTAATTATTAAAAGCTATGGGGTCAAAAACGAAAAATTACTAGTTGAAATAATTGAAAAAAAAAAACAAAGAAAATAAATCGATTTGAATATTTAAATTTTCTTAAAGACATTGCTCAGAGAAATTGCCAAACATTGTCTTCTCATATTTGTCTATCTCTTGAAGTATATCCCTTGGATCTGTTATATTAATACGCGTTTATTACAGGTTGGTTAGATTGCAACAGGCTAATGCACTACATATCCTGATCAAGGTATTCAGCGCGGATCAAGATAAAAAAGTAATTCAATTGATTTTAAGCGAAACATAAAAATAAATTCAAAAAGTTTTTGATTCCCCCGTTGATTTTCACTATTACATATGTTTTTCTTTCGTGTCCAAAGTATGAGGAGGCACGGATGTCGCGCCAGGTGTCCAGTCCGCTTTTTCGAAAAACCTACCCTGACATATACAACCACTCCACCACCGAACATCCCCGCCGCCATCGGTTCATCAAAAAACTATCAATCACCTTCAAGATGAAGATGCTCACAAAGTTCGAGTCCAAGTCTTCGCGGGCTAAGGGCGTGGCGTTCCATCCTACTCGGCCGTGGGTCTTGGTGGCCCTCCACCTGTCAATCATCCAGCTCTGGGATTATCGTATGGGCACATTGATTGAACGGTTTGAGGACCACGATGGCCCAGTGCGGTGCGTGAACTTCCATCCAACTCAGCCATTGTTCGTTTCTGGTTCCGATGACTATACTATTAAGGTGTGGTCTCTTACTAGCCGCAAGTGTATTTTTACCTTGACTGGCCACTTAGATTACTTGCGTAACGTGTCTTTCCATCATGATTTGCCATGGATTCTTTCTTGTTCCGATGACCAGACCATTCGTATTTGGAATTGGCAAAATCGTCAAGAAATCGCTTGTTTGACGGGTCACAACCACTACGTGTTACTGGCTCAATTCCACCCTTCCGAGGACTTAATCGTGTCTGCATCTTTGGATCTGACCGTTCGTGTTTGGGATATTTCCGGCTTAAGAAAGAAGCATTCCGCACCTTCTTCACAACAACGCTCCTTCGAGGATCAAATGCAAAGAAGACAATTGCCTCAGCAAGATATCTTCGGCAACGTCAATGCCGTTGTGAAATACGTCTTGGAGGGCCACGATAAAGGTGTCAACTGGGCAGCCTTCCACCCTACTTTACCATTGATTGTTTCTGCAGCTGACGATCGTCTTGTCAAGTTATGGAGAATGAGCGATACAAAAGCATGGGAGGTTGATACCTGCCGTGGACACACTGGAAATGTAATTTGTGCTGTTTTCCATCCTCGCCAGGAATTGATTCTTTCTGTTTCTGACGATCGAACAATTCGTGTTTGGGACTTGAACAGAAGAACTCCTGTAAAGACATTCAAGAGGGAAGCCGATCGTTTTTGGATGATAGCATCGCACCCTTCTATGAATTTGCTCGCCACATGCCATGACTCCGGTGTTATGGTGTTCAAGCTTGAGAGAGAGAGACCCGCCCACACCACCTTTCAAAACAAGCTTTTCTACGTCAATGGTGAAAAACAGGTCCAAAGCTATGACCTTCAACGCGAAGAAACCTCAATGCCAATGTTATCTTTGAAAAAGATTGGTAAAGCATGGTCATTCATGAAGACTATGTCTTATAATCAATCCGACAACTCTTTGTTGGTAACTCACGGCGAGGGCGACAGTGGAATGTATGCGTTAGTGACATTGCCAAAACATGTTACAGGAGCTATTGAACCAACGGACATCAGACAGGGAGATGGTAACTTTGCCTGCTTTATTTCTCGTAATCGTTTTGTCACTTTTGTAAAATCGTCCAAGGTGTTATACGTGAAGGACATGAACAACTCCGTCACCAAATCTATTCAATTGGATCTGTCTGTTTTAGACGTTTTGAATGGTGGTGCAGGACGCGTGTTGTTAATTAAAAGTCATTCGGTCATTTTGTACGATGTGCAACAAAAGAAGGAGTTGAACACTTTAAGCGCTAGCAATGTCAAGTACTGCTGCTGGTCTGCTGATGGCCAGTTCATTGCAGTCTACTCCAAACACACCATCACTATTGCCACGAAAGACTTCCAGTTTGTTACTTCGTTGCATGAGACTATTCGTATTAAGAGTGCTGCTTGGGATGACACGAACGTGCTTATTTACTCCACTCTCAATCACATCAAGTACACTCTCCTGAATGGTGACAATGGTATAATTAAGACCTTGAAAGACACTTTGTATATCATTAAAGTCAGTGGTTCTAAAGCTTACTGCTTAAATCGTCAAGGCCAAGTGGAAATTGCTACCATTGATCCTACCGAGTACAGATTCAAGAGATCTCTCGTGAACAAAAATTTTGCAGAGGTGTTGCGTATTATCAAAAATTCCAATTTGGTTGGACAGAACATCATTGCGTACATTCAAAAGAAGGGATACTCCGAAATTGCTTTGCAGTTTGTGCAAGATCCAGAGACTCGTTTTGAGTTGGCTTTGGAATGTGGTGATTTGGCCATTGCTGAAACTGAGGCTGGCAAATTGGACACAAACAAGATCTGGAAGAAGCTTGCAGAAGAAGCTTTGCTTCAAGGTAACGTCGAAACCGTTGAGCGTGCTTACCAGAGACTTGAGCTGTTTGACAAATTGTCGTTCCTTTACTTATGCAAGGGAGATATCGAGCGCTTGAACAAGATGACTGTAATTGCTGACGCACGTCTGAACGTGTCTTCGCTTATTCAAAACTCTATTTTGAGCAATGATGTCGATGCTCGTATAAATGCCCTTGCTAAGGGTGGTCTTTACTCATTGGCTCACGCTTTGGCTGTTACTAATGGCCGAAAAGAGATAGCCGAACAGCTTTTACAGGCAGGCCAAGTCGAGGAATTTGAATTGGGTGCAACAGGAGTCCCTAATGCAGTACCTCAACCTGTGGGTCCTATAGCTGATAACTGGCCACTCAAACCTAGCACACTCACTTCCTTTGAGACTGCTTTCAAGACCGGAAACTTTGCCGACTTGGAAGCTGAAACTCCTGTTGAGAATGGCGATAAGGACTTTTCCGAAAGCATTCCTTCAACTGAATTCGATAACCTCGCTTTAGATGACGAAGAGGACGTCGATGATGCTGGCTGGGAGATGGATGAGGATGATCTTGGAATCGATGAAGAGCTCGACAATGCCGATGATGCTTTCGATGTTGATGGTACCTCCACGACTCCAGCAGATGAAGGTGCCGACGGAGAAATAGCTTTGTGGATCCGCAACAATAAGACAGTCGCCGGCTATGTTGCCGCTGGTGCTTTTGAACAGGCTGCCTCGTTGTTGAACAAGCAATTGGGTGTCGTTAACTTTGGTCCTTTGCGTAGCAGATTCATGGAAGTGTACTCTTGTAATAAGTTGTACATCCCTGGTGTGGATGGCCTACCAGCAATGAAGAGTTTTATTCGTGGAAATGAGAATGACGAGGCTGACCTAGATGCTGTCTTGCCATACATCCCAGGCTTTGCGGAATTGGATGAAAAATTGACGACTGCGTTCAAATTTTTCCGTGCTAACAATTTGCCCGAAGCCATTGCTGTCTTCCGCTCCATCATATACACAATTGCCGTTCTCAATGTTGATGATGAAGAGAAGGAGTCTAAGTGCGAGGACATTTTGACCTTGTGTCGTGAGTACATTCTTGGGTTGTCTATTGAGTTGGAGCGTCGCTCCATTGAAGGCACAGATCCAAAACGGAACCTAGAATTGGCAGCATACTTTACGCGTGCCAAGCTTCAAAATGCACACCGTGTGAACGCTTTGCAAGTGGCCATGCTGCAGTCGTTCAAGCTTAAAAACTACAGCAGTGCCTCATACTTCGCCGGCGAGCTCTTGACCATCTTGCCTACAGGTCCAAAAGCTGAACAAGCCAAGAAGATCCGTACGAGAGCAGACTCCATTTCGAGCGATGCTATTGAAATTGACTTCAACCCATATGCTGACTTCGAGATATGTTGTGCATCGTTTACTCCAATCTACAAGGGAGAAGACTTTGTGACAGAAGCCTTGGTCAAGGCTACATACAAGGCTGCTTATAAGGGAGAAGTTTGTCGTGTGACTAACGTGACTAGCATAGGTGCACCCGCTTCTGGTTTGCGGATTGGAGTATGAGCTCTGTTTAAGAATTTGAAAAGAAAAATGAATACATAATTATTGGTTAACCCTTTTGATAGTATAACTCTGCCATGTAAAACGATAGGGACGTATTCCATTCATCGATTTTCTTACCTTGTCATACTGAACAAGAGATGGTCATAATAGAAGTGAGTATGTTGAATACGGGCAGGAAGAATTGAAGGAAATATGCTGAATTTAATTCAAGCGCTGAAATTACAGTCCTATAAAACCGTTTAAAATGAATTTAAAGTATCGATTATGCATCACTATGTCAGAGAACATTGTTTCATGCCCGCCAAATAATATCATTTTGAAAAAATTTAAAAAACATCTAGCACAAGCTAATGACTTTTCAAGAACTGAACTTACTCTACTTGATCATTTCTAGTATTTTGAACGTAAATTTGCTTCCCGCTAAGAGGAGGTGCGGAACAAGTCGATCTGAAAAAACCCAGAGTCTCAACACCAACAAAGTCTACAACAATACCAATGTCAAAAGAAGAAGCCGTAAAATTCAAAGACGAGGGAAATGCACTTCTAAAGGATCAGAAATACAACGAGGCTATTGAAGCCTACACAAAGGCTATCGAGCTAGACCTGTCCAACCCGATCTTCTATTCAAACAGAGCTCAGGTGCATATCAAATTAGAAGCTTATGGTCTGGCTCTTAGCGACTGTGATGCAGCATTAGTTGCAGACCCTTCTTTTGTAAAGGCTTACTACCGTAAAGGTGTTTCGCTCATGGCATTGTTGGATTATAAGGCTGCACAGAGTAACTTTCGGATCGTCTTGAAAAAGATCCCCAACGATAAGGCTACAACTGAGAATCTCAAGCATTGTGTTAATTACTTGAATAAAGAGGCTTTTGAAAAGGCCATTGCAGGGGACGACAAGTCCTCAGTGATCTACTCTTTAGACTATAAAAGCATCTTGGTGGAAAAATCTTGGGATGGTCCTTCCTTGGATATCAAAACCACCAAAAAGTCAAACAAAGAAGGCGTAGAGGACATGGATATTGAAATTAATGGCCTTGATCTTTCTTATTTAAAGTTTATGATTCAACGTTTTAAAGATGGCGGAAAGTTGCCTAAGAAACATGTCTTCGCCATCATCGCAAAGGTGCACCAAATATTGAAGCAAGAATCGTCCATGGTTGAAATCTCTATTCCACATCCCAAAATACCCTCTCCTGTCTATAGTAGCGACGAGATTGTAGCTAAAAATGGTAAGACAATTACCGTAGTTGGTGACACTCATGGTCAATTCTTCGATGTTTTGAACATGTTTAAGAAATTCGGCCATGTTTCAGAGGAGCATGTTTATCTTTTCAACGGTGACTTTGTTGATAGAGGCTCATGGTCTTGCGAGGTTGCCCTCTATCTCTACGTATTAAAGATCTTGTTCCCTAGATCAGTTTTCATCAATCGTGGTAATCACGAGACTAATGACATGAATAAGACTTATGGTTTCACTGACGAGTGTGAAGCCAAATATTCCAAAAAAGTGTTTGAAGCGTTTGCTGAATCATTTGGCGCTCTTCCTTTGGCTACACTCATTAACCATCTGTATCTTGTCATGCATGGTGGCCTCTTCTCGAATGATAAGGTAACACTTGAAGACATCAAGAACATTAATCGTTTTCCAAGCTCGGGATCCTCTCAACCTCCTCGCGAGGGACTCGCCATGGAACTTTTGTGGACTGACCCACAACCTGAAAATGGCCGCTCGCCATCTAAGCGTGGCTTAGGAATCCAATTTGGTCCTGATATTACGGAAAGATTCTGTTTATCCAACAAAATTCGTAAAATCATGCGTTCTCATGAGGTTCGCATGGAAGGTGTTGAGTATGAACATAAGGGACGTTTAATTACAGTGTTTAGTGCTCCTAATTATTGTGACTCTACCGGAAATTTGGGAGGTATTGTTAATATCGAAGCTAACGCCAATTATAAACCTGATGAAGATGATGGGGAGGGCTACAGAAAGGCTGATGATCCTAACTGTCCATGGACTTTACAAACAAAAACATTTACAGCCGTACCACACCCAGACTTGAAGCCAATGGCATACTCAAAGAGCGGTTTCGGTTTTTAAAGACATTAGAGAGGAATATGAGTGACGTGTAGTTTGTGTAATGTTAAATATCTATTAATGCTTGGAAGATGTTAATTGATGCTGTGTGTATTATTTAGAAGAATAATAAATATGCCGGTCAAGGAGATATTTTGTAATTCATTTTTAATCCAACTGCTCAAAGTCTAGTTTATCTGGATTTGCTTCTACGATCAATCAAATATGTACTGACTTTGTCTTTCTAAATTGCGTCAAATGTTCTTGAGTTAAACACTTGAACACCATTTCATAGATTAAAAAAAATTGAGCTTCTAAAATTTGAACTTTATCACTTAAACTCATATAGTTTGACTTTACTTTTTCGTTATAAAAATCAATTGTGAAATCGATGTACATCTTTTATTTACTATCCCCAGTGTTTACATTTTCGCATTGCATCTACAGGTCCATGGGAAGTGATTCGAATTCTAACCACAATCTGGTATATTTTGAAGCAGCCAATTCTAAAAGTCTGTCAAGGGAAATTTATGAACCAAAAAATAAAGGGCCCGGTCTCCTAGATCTTCAAGTTGCCGTTCCTGAAGACATTCTACAGCGAGAGCGGGATCGGTTCAGCCAGATCTTTGAAAAATACTCAACTCAAGATGATAGTGTAGTTAATGATGTGGTTGACATATATACCGGGAAAGTCATTGAAGATAATGGTCATCTTAAATCACTCAAAGATCAGGAGGGTGGAGTAAGTGGACTAGGGCTCGTTACGGATTTGTGGGTTGAAGACTTCAATCAGCTACCGCTGCCTCAACGTCGTAAGATAGTTGAACGACTGCGCAAGATTCAGATGGAACATCAACTGCTTGGTAAATTCAGTGACTTTGTAGAGACGAGGAATTCAAGCTTTCAAACTCTTGAATCCCCTACGAAGAAACAAAGACGTAATAGCTTCGAGTCCTCGAGTCCAATAAAAGCGGATAACCTCAATAAATTGTTTCCAAAACTAGAACATGAAAATTCAGATTCACATCTTGAAAGCCCGACAAAGTTAGGCGACAATATATTCACTTACTTTGATGACCATGCTGAGAATAGCGACAGCCACTCAGATTTTTCAGAGAGTTCGGATGCTTATGACTCTGATCTGGCTTCATTCATTGTCTTTGATTGCTTTCCAAACTCGAAAGTGCTTCTGTGTGCGTTTTTAAACTGTGGATACACATCAGAACTAAGAAACGACTACGAACGACATCTTTTAAGTAGTCATTGTGACGAGCTCTTTCAGCTTGGATATCCCGTATCCTGTAAGAATCCTGACGTTCCACGCAAAGCTATTCTGGATCTTTGCATTTTGAGGCTCAACAAACAATTTCCACTTGCAATGGATATGCCAGCTGAGCCATTTAGATGTCAAATTAACTTAAAGCATGGACCGTGTAAAAAGCTCTTTCTCAATCAGGCAAATTTGCTTGCACATCAAAAAGAAGTTCACGAGTGCTCCTCACGAAGGCAGGTCCTTCAATGTCCCGTGCTTGGCTGCGATTACATCACGGAGGATAGCTACGATGTATTATTGTTGCACGCGAGGACTCATGTAAATGCAGGTCTTAAGCGCACTTTTCCGTCAATTGAGGGTAAAATTCCTCAACTCTCAGCCTCACAAGCTTTTGCAACTCCGCAAGTAGATACAGTAGCTGAGACCCTAAAGATATCAGACCAACAAGACGACTCAGACTTACAGGATCTGTCAGATAATTTGAATGAATCAGATGAGTATTCGACTGATGAATTCAATGCCCGAAGTATCAAAGCGGTACCAAGCGCTGGGCGTGCTTTCGATTTCAGTTTAAGGCAAGATTCTCCAACACTCGAGGAATTGTTCAGTGACTAGTGACCGGTGTTTTATGTAAATAGACTTCTAGATACAATAATTCTAAAAAGGCTCAGGTACATAACTTCAAACGTAGGCGTAGATTACGAAAACCGTGTGAGAGAGAAACACTAATGATTTCAATCCTAAGCTTAAACTTGCTTCTTGTATTTATCAAGATAAATTTATATACATGCTACTACTCTACCTTTCCAGAATCTTCCTCTTTAAGGTTTTCGTCCACCGAATTTTGCTTTGGCATTTTTTTGAAGGCATCCTGGCCCTTTAAGTACTTGTCGAAAGCTTCATTTTGATCAGGGAAAGGTCTAGGACCTACCAACCTAATCATGTCTTCTCTTGTCAATACTTCCTTCGCATAAACCTCCTCGGCAACCTTGTCAACCAATTCAATCTTTTCAGTCAAAAGCTCTTTACAGCGGACGTAGGCCTCATCAATAATTCTTTTCACCTCCTCATCGATGGCCAATGCTGTACTCTCAGAGTAATTGTTGTGTACCTTCAATCCATCGGGGTTTTCGCCAGAGTCTAGAGCAATGTTTCCAATTCTCTTGGACATTCCTAGGTTCAAAACCATATGACGGGCCATTTGAGTTATCTTTTTGAAATCATCTGACGCGCCAGATGTAATAGTGGGGAAATGCAACTCCTCACTGACACGTCCACCGAGAGACATGATGATTTTATGCATGAATTGAGGCTCAGAGGTCAAGTACTGCTCCTTAGGTAAAAATTGTGCGTAACCCAAAGCGCTCAGGCCTCTTGGAATGATAGATACTTTGACTAATGGATCGGCATGCTCCAAAAACCAGCCACAAATTGCATGACCAGCCTCATGGTAAGCGACAGTTTTCTTTTCACTAGGACTGAGGATGCGCGACTTCTTCTCCAATCCAGCAATTACTCTTTCGATAGCCTGTTCGAAGTGATGCATGTCAACGCTTTCTGCATCTTCCCTAGCAGCAATAAGGGCACCTTCATTGCAACAATTAGCAATGTCAGCGCCGGCAAATCCTGGGGTCAAAGCACTTAAACGCCCAGCCAAGAAGTCAAGAGCATCGTCAACTTGCAGCTTGTATTGAGTAAACTCAACGCCTTTATGGGAAGTCTTTACGTCCTCTACAGCCTTAAGAGTAATCTTGCTCAAATGGACTTTGAAAATGGCCTTTCTACCTTCTCCATCAGGCGTGTCAATTGTAATATGCCTGTCGAATCTACCAGGTCTCAAAAGGGCCTTGTCTAGAATATCAACTCTATTGGTTCCTGCCAAGACAACAACGTGATCACCAGCCTCAAAACCGTCCATTTCAACCAATAATTGATTTAAAGTATTTTCTCTTTCGTCATTGCCGCTCATTCTGCCGTTACCTCTCTCTTTTCCAATAGCATCGATCTCATCGACGAAGATTATAGCTGGGGCCATTTCACGGGCAGTTTTGAACAAGTCACGAACACGCGAAGCACCTACACCAACAAACATCTCAACGAACTCCGAACCAGAGACTGACAAGAATGGCACACCAGCCTCTCCAGCCGTGGCTTTGGCTAAGAGGGTCTTACCAGTACCAGGAGGACCAGACAAAATGGCACCTCTAGGAATTTTGGCACCTAATTTCTCATATTTTTGAGGATCCTGCAAGAACTTGACGAATTCCATAATTTCTTCTTTTGACTCCTCACAACCTGCGACATCCTTGAACTTAATCTTGACATCTGTTTCCTGATTAAATAATTTTGCTTTCGACTTTCCAATTTTGAAGATGCCGCCTGGGCCGCCACCAGCGCCAACCAGCCCAATACGTTTAACTGAAATGTAGTACAAACCACCGATAAGGAGGACAGTCGGAAGAATAGGGTAAAGTAGATTCCAAAAAGAGCCGCGCTCTACATACAGAATAGGTAATCTTTCTTCGATTGGAATCTCCAACTTATCTTGAATCTCATTCATGGTTTCTTCAAAGACTTCGATGGAACCAATGGTAAAAGTTACAATAGGGCCGCCGTTGCTGCTGCGAAGAGAGTTATCAGCAACAGCACCAGGAATCAATTCGGCTTCAACAGCAAATTTATTGACAACATTAAGTTTCTTCACCAAACCTTTCTCCAAGTATCTAGTCTGAAAGTCTTGGAACGAAAGTTCATCTGTAGCCCTCAGATCTGACAATGCTAAGTATAACATGATCAAGCCGAAAACTGATAAGGCAGCACTTCCCTTAGCTATCAGATTACCATCAATTTTAATCATTTTGATTTCGGGATTGCTACCCTTATACTTCTTCTTTATTTGTTCTTTCAACTCTTCTCGCATTCTTTCCTCTTCTGATTTATTGGTTTTCTTATTCTTCTCGCTGGAAGATTCTTCAGAGTCTTTTTTTCTTTCTGTATCATTTTTTGTATCTTCGTCTCTGTTCTGAACTGGCTTCTTTTGAGAATTATGTGAAGCCAATGATTGGGAGAAACTCCTCGTCAAAGGAACCTTACTCTTTACGAGAAGTAGAGATTGCGGTGACGAAGCTCGCACATGCAAGCCTCTTCTAAGAGAATTAACCGCAAACATTGACCTTTTCATAAGTAAAGGCCTCATTGTAGTTAGGGGGCAAATGTAGAGATTATTAAGAGTAAGGACTAGTCTTGGTGAGATAGGTCACGTGAAACTTTTCGATCAGATAGGCGCCACTCATTTTGAAGTGACAAAAAAGAAGCTGACAATCTAATAAAAAAAATTAAAATTGGAGTAAAAATTTTATATATGGCACCATAGTATTTTTATTTGAAGATTAAAAAAAAGGTTTCGTACTATAGATATGAAATTAAATTAAAGGCCATAGCCATAAGCATTAAGCCGGCCGGCGACTGGAGAATGGAGACTGGCAATCTTTACTTCTTTGGGGGCGCTTGCGGTTTCGACTTCGTGTGGTAAGCATCCCAGGCCATTTCGCAGATCCTCATGAAATTTTTCTTGCTGTCCTTGGCGGATTCTTTGTAAATTAGAAAATTGAAAGCGTCGGTATCTTTGAAGTAGAGGCTCCCATGTAGGACATCAGATGGCTTACTTGGTGGAGGTGGTGGAGGCTTTAGTACGGGTTGAATTTGCGACGCTCGTTGGGCATGTGGCGCCGATTTGGGACACATACCGTATGTATGTGGGTTTGGAGATTCAGGTGTCTCAGTTACATAGCACAACTGAGCGGAAGGGGGCTGCGAAATCATAGGAGCTACCTTGATCGCGTCATCAATAAAAACGTCTAAAACAGGCTGTTTTTTGCCCGGCTTGACCACAGTATCGATTGGTTCGATTACAGACTTGTTCAAAGGGATATTGTTGGCTGCAACACTCTTTACAACGCCTGGAGCATCAGGACTGATCGAGAGTCCAGTAAGCAAGCCCAGGGGAATTGGTTTGTTTTTCATAAATTTAAGAGTGAATTGGTAAGCCGGGTTTTTACCATCGCCGGGAAACCCCTCCGCCCTCGGCGCGGTAGTGGAACTCAATGCATCGAAAAAGACCTCATTATCATCAGCACTACTACCGCTCAAAGGAAGCGTGTCTTTATTTCCCATTGAGTAACTAAGTCCCACCGGGAGGCAGTCGGACACATTATCCTTTTCGCCGCTAGTCTTCTGGCCGGCAGGTCTTTGGTCATGGTGTGAAGCTGTCATTGGAACTGGAACAAATGGACCCAGTAATGGTACACCAACTCCCAGCTTTTTAGAATTTGCTATCGCAGAGCCGGATTGACCTTCGTTGTAAACAAGTTTTACTTTACTACTCCCTGCATGTTCTATCGAGTTTGACGCCACTGGCACATGCAGCGTCGAGTAGGCTGGACCAGAAGCCTTCACTCCATTCTTTCCAGCATCGCTCCCAAGTGGGGGGAGCTTGACCGGTGCGTTCACAGGTCTATATGGCATAGCCTCAGATGGATACAGACCAGTGTATCCTGAAGGGCCAGGGAAGGTGCGCTTTGTGGGAGGGAAGAAAGGAGGGGGCATAGTAGGTCTATATTGAGAAGAACTGGTGACATTTAATGGCATGGGCGCATTTCGTTTTAATTTTCTATTTGCAACCTCTGACAGTAAACGCAGAAACTCGTCCCCGATTTGACTAAAAGGTCTCTTAGCGGGTAATTTTGGAACAGGCGCCGCGTTTGGAGCAGAAGCAGGAGCAGAAGAGGGCCCTATATTAGGCGCCCGAGCATTTGCTGGAATCTGAGCCGCAGAAGAATAGGGGGGCAAGGCATAGTTTGAGCTCAAAGTTGAGCTGAACGGAGGACATTTACTACAGCTGGTGTGAGTTTGGTCGCCTTTGTGCAGTAAATCTGGCCCAAGAGACGAACGAGTGGAAGGTTTGAGCCTCGGAGAAACTGGTCTTCCCATTGTAGGAGCCTTAGCATCGTCGTTAGAGCCTTGATCATTTGATTCTGACTTCACTTGTGGCGCAGCAGGCGGGGGATTTGACGATGAAGTCACCCCTGGTTGATACAGAACAGGAGGGAATGCCACAGGGGCTTCCGCAACAATTCCTTGTGGAGTGGGCGCTGTGGGAAATATAGGTGGACCAGAGTAATTAAGAGCCGTGATGATAGTATCCTGTTGTAGCCTTATTATATGGCTAATCCGAAGAATATCCTCAACACCTTGGCGAACAAAGTTTGGATCAATCGGATTATAAATTTTTGCATTGAAAACTTCTTTTGGGGCCATTGCGACTTGGGTCTTTTTTGAGGGCATACTTTAAAAAATGGTGTATCGTGGATCAAGTAAGACAGTCCCACAAAGGATCAATGAACGGAACCAAAAGAGGATCAATTTGAGCAGTACCAAAAAAGTTATCTTCTAACGAGACAATCTCTGAACAAGAAGAAAACTCACAAAAAGAGAGAACTCAAGAGAGAAACGGATGAGTAATGACACTAATGGGCCAGATCGACTTTTCAGATAACGAACACAAAAAGTGTAAGCTGACGTGATGTGAAGTTCGTAAAGAATTAAATTGGATTCGAAATACTCTTTGGAACAAAATTAGAGAAGAGATAAGAAAAAAAATTGGAGCTAGGTTCTAGGGATGAGGTACTGTGACTTGATTTATATATAATATCCCTCAGAAATGTCCATGTTTCAGAGTTGAGTATATGCAGTACAGTGCTGAAATATAGGACCCGACTAAGCTTGATTACGGAGTGTCCGAACCAACTAATGATAACACTCACCCATTAGGCAACTTTGTTTCAGATTAATTTTTGATCATTTTCCCGGTAATTTTGCTTTCTGAATTCTGAATTTGATAAAAATAAAATCACCCGTTCAAGTAGTCATTTTGTTACATATTTGCCACGTTTCGAATGCCATTAGCATGCATACACAGGGCATCAAAATACTAATTTAATACTATTCGAGCTTCTAAATCATGATTTTGTCTGATTATGCTTCACGAGTAGAAATGATGGAAAACTTGATAGATCAATTGCAATGTGGAAGGTTAAGATTAGGTGGTTGCAATTACATATCACCCAGAAGAAGACACGATGACTAAAAGAACTACAGATGCAATTTATCGAAACTAAAATTGAACTTGTTACGCTAGTCCACCGTGAGAATAACTTATTTATATAATGAGAGGATACTAGAATACAAACGTAAAAGCCTTAAAATTCAACCCACTGCGATTAACCACTGAATGCCTCCCATCCAGCAGGTCTCTTCATGTTGTTCAAAGTGAAGAAACGAGGAGTACAAGAGTAACCCTTCCATGTGAAATCATCATTCTTGTTGCAAACACATTGCTTGGCAATACGAGTAGCGTCATCAATTGGACAGTTGTGGAATGGGACGTGGAAGTAACCAACATCACCGAAGAAGTGGATCTTGTCTCTTGGCATCAAGAGAGAAGCAGCGATAGAGTGAACTGGAGCATCACCCCATCTTTCGTAGAAAAATCCACCAGCCTTGTCCAATTCCTCGAAGTATTTGAGATAAGCATCGGAGCGCAAGAACTTCAAGGCACCAACTTCGAAGTTAGACCAGAAGTGACATCCGTTGTAAGATTCTCCTTTATCATCGGAAATCCATTCCATGTTGTTGTCAGGAGCAATGTATTGTGGGTAGGCCTTCATGAACTTCTTGGTAGTTTCCCATAAAGTTGGAATAGTCTCTTGGTATTCAGGCAAGGAAATGGTGAAGCCATACCACTTGTCGTTGTCTTGCATGAATTTAAAAACGTCGTAGTCAATGTTACAGTAAATCTTCACATCTGGCTCAACTCTCCAGTAGTAATCGTAGTCCTTCATTAATTCATGTCTGAAGAAGAAACCGGATTCGAATCTACACATGTGTCTGTATGGCTCGGAACCACCATAGATAATCTTTTTACGAACCATCTCTTCTCTGGCTAAAGCAGCCTTCTCACGGTCGATCCATTCAGGGTACGACCAGTGTTCCTTTGGAATGACACCAAATTTAGCAGTACCTGAAACCAAGGAAGTGATGATTTTCTTAACTTCATCAGAGAAAGGCTCATCGTTCAAGAAAACCCAATCGTAATGATAGTTTTTGTTGAATCTGTCCTCAATATGTCTGATGGAGTCAGACAAACCATTAATATCGGAGTTTCTTGCCAAAGTAACAAAGGTTGCCTTAACCTTGTCGGCAGCCAGGGTCAAACCAGTCTTTTGGTCAGCAGCAGCATTACCAGCAGCTGGAGGAGCAGCAGCATGAACGGCTGGAGGAGCGGCAGCAGCAGCAGCGGCAGCGTTGTCGGCAGCTTGAGCTGGTGGTGCCTTGGCCTGATGTTCGGCAACCTTAGATTGGTCAGGAACTACGGTGAAAGAGGATCCCTTTGTAAGAATATAACCACAGAAGATTAACACAAGTGCAAACACACCGAATCTGACGAGACGGGCATTTGATCTAGAGGAAGCCATTGCTAGTGTGGAAAAGAAAGCGATACGTGGAATGAAATTTCGCGAGTCGCGAAGTGGGTGATGTGGAGGAGCGGCCAAGAATGGGTAGCGTAGCCAGGCACAAGTAATAATTTAAAACGGGAAATAAATAAAAAAAATATCAGTTAAAAGGTTGAGTTCAATATCTAATGTCGGGTGAATTAATCTCAGTTTTTGCGCTTCATCTTTTGAATTCTTCTTTGTTCCCATATTGACGCGCTGTCACGTCTCATAAGGGACCATACTATACTTTTCCAAAGAAGATGACTTCAATAATAAACTGACAGTCAATTAAAGACAAAATCTATAAGAATTTCAATATATTTGAATAGAATCATAGTTCAAGTTCTACGCTTGAAAATTGTGATTCCATCGCCGTCTTCATCCTACAGTCAAATCCTAATATAGTGATTCTTGCGCATGAACTGGCGTGCACATAATACTGGACTGGACTTGAAACGTTGTATGCAAGGTCTTATTGTTGATCATGTGCAGGTTATATGACAGGCAAATCCAAATTGATTAAATCAAGGCAGGTATTGAATTTCAATTTGGGGATTCGACACTATTGATAATATATTATCAATGCGCTCATTGAACAGAAGTTTCATTGGATACGAAGTCTCAATAGATTTGAAGTCACATTGAATTTGAAGTCACATTGAATATGAAGAATGCTAGGTAAATCCAAAATCCAATTTTCACTTGGCTTGTCAGTGTATCTTCGTAAATGAAGTTAAGCGTAGCCGTCGTCTGGCAATTGGGGAATTGCTTGTTCGTGAGATCCACAGCTTCTGACTGAACGCGATTTGACGGGTACAGCATATGACAGATTATCATTAGTAAAATAAATAATTATCACACACAAGTAAGGTTTTAATCTTCTTATCTTCAAACTAAGTTCAAGTCACGAATTTGCTTTTCAAAAGCAGTGGCAGTGGCCATGAACTCGTTGGATCTAATGTTGGGACCACTCCCACTTTTAAGTAGGTTAATGATTTTATAAACAGACGGGGCGTCTCTACATCCCATGAGAACACGTTTGTAAACTTTGAAAGTAGAAAGCGTGTATGAGTGGAACTTTTCCAACGGATCTTCTGCAATTAGTAGGCCGTCAATGATATCGAACCACAAATCAATGGATGTCACAGCTTCCGTAAACACTCCTATCCACCAGCTAATCATGATCAATTCAATCTCTATTGATATAGAATTCAAGTGACCAGCGAGGTCTGGAAGAAAGGTAGTGAAGAGACGGTCAAACACAAGAGTCTCTTGGTTCATAAGATTGAGTGCCTCTGAATGGAACAAATTGTAGTCCCCGAAGCAAGGGAGTATGTCTTCCACAATTGACACAAATAACCAAAAGACATATTCTTCGCTGAGTTTACTGCCACCGTGGCTGTGACTCTCGTTCACCCCCAACATTATGTTGCCAACTAGTTTATTCATACCCTGACAATATCCCACTGCAGGTTTATACACTGCAAATGCTATGAGGATATTCTTTAAAGCGAAGAACTGGGGACCAGGCTCTTTGGTCTTTTGGTTGTAGAAGTAAATATTTGAGGGCAAGGTGCGATGAAGATCTAGCATAATCTGGTCGATACTATCAAGTATTTGAATATCCGTAGTGGTCTTGCTCATCTCAAGTAATCGATGGTATTCACCAGCTACAGCTCTGCTCTTTGCGCCTGATATTTCGAACCACAAGAAGTTACGGTATTTGGGAGGTATTCCCTTTTCATTAATGAGATTTTGAAGAATTTTGAATAATCTATGATCATCAAGTCTGTCATCATCGTATTTAAAAAGTTTTTTGAGTGCCGAGCCATGCCTCTTCAAATTAGTAGCTTTTAGTCCAAAAAATCCCAGGCTAATAGTAAGTTCCGATCTAGAACCTCCTGAGTTGTAAGCAGATTTCATTAGCATGTCCCAATGTTTCATGTTGATTTCGCTGCTATCCATATATTGCTGGTTGAGTAACTTTAGTTTATCTAAACTTTGAGACAAAGTTAATGCTGTTGAGGATTTGTTGCTTGGAAGCTCAATATTTGTTTCTGAAATTGATGGATTAGAAAAGTCGGGCCTTTGATCGTTTCGGTATTGATTTAAAAGGTCGTTCAGGCTGTTTCTAGAGGATACCACCAGGCGCTCGACTAATGAGCATTTGTCTGTCACGAAACCAAATTTGTCGGTTTCGAAGGAGCTTGTGGGTATTTTGGGACTCAATTCATCTACCATGCTATCTAATTCGACGGCACTTCGTGTTTTCTTGTCATGTAAAGATGAGTTGGTAGTCTTAATGGCATCTTTGAAGGTTTTAGATGTGTGCGCAACGTTGTCATCAGATGGGTTGAGCCAATTGAGCCAATGAGACCAGATTGCTTCGTCCTTTTGAGCATGCCGTGTTTCAAAATCATTATTTATAGGAGAAATATCTTGAGACTGACTGACTTTAAGTGAGGTAAGGGTAGACAGGTTAACCGTTTTTGCCATGAGAGAATTTTCCTTAGTGGAAATTTTGTTCTTCCTATGAGATTTTTTTTTATGTATGGTCGATTTGGTTTCGCTAGGATCTGTAACGGCCTCTTGCACTAAATCAGATATGACCTTGTGGACGTCTTTCTCTGCTCTCAATGCATTCAATCTTTGGTCTATTTCAACATATGATAGATTTCCAAATTCACTACATAGTTTTAGTAGTTCATTCTCCCTTTTGGCTTTCTCTTCCCTAAGAAGAATAAGTTCGGTCTCTTTGGAACTCAAATCATTCGATAGTTGACGTATAAGATTAAACGGATTGTTGTGAAATTTTAAACTTATCAATTTTGCTATTTGCTCGTCGGATGAATCGTGCAAGTTATCACTGACCAAATGAGCTTGGGTTTGGGCTAAGGTGCTTCCATTTCTAGTGCAAGAGTTAGCTCTGGAGACTTGGCAATGATTTGTCTTCAATTCCGGAAATAAATCTTCCTTGGGCATTCTTTACCCCCTCTCTTGTTCCTTGCAACGGGCAATTCGTAAGCTTGCTTCACTCCACAGTCGCCAACGTACAAATTCAAATCGAAGCAGAAGGGCAGAATCGATACCCGATTAAATTGTCATAAAGACTGAAGCGCTTGGGTATTTATAAGAACACAGAGTTGCTATTCAAGTAGATGTTAGCGTCAATTCTGTCTCGGAAATTTATTGATTGATGTGAGAATAAGTGCTATGTTAATTCAATTGATTTTGTCACACCTATTAAAAATCAAGAATTTTTTTGTTTATTTAAATGGGAAAATAGCATTTACCTAAATCTTTTCTTTTATTTGCTCTGATCAATTGTTCGGTCATTGTTTCATCTCAACCGTAGACACCTTGACGACTTTCTTATCGAATAGTGAGAACCTTTCCATTCACACCTTTTCATCAACTAAAGCCAATAATTTTTTGTCCCAAAATCCTATAGCCCTAAGTATTAAGGCAAGGTTCCAACATTTAGTCCGAACTTCCTTCTTCCAAGCGTACATCCTACTTGCATCCTACCAAATAGAGCTCCATACACCATGATTCTCCGTTTCAGATCGAAGAAGGGAATGATAAGAGTCACAATTGACAAAAGCGACCTTCTCTCAAAGGCATTACTGCAGGTCCAGTCTCAATTTGAGTTGTCTAGTGACAACTTCTACATAAGCGACGCCCCCAATACTAAAGGTAAGCATTCATCAGAATTGAGTAACCAACTGATCGAGCAATTAAACTTAAAGCACGGCGATCTACTTTTTATTACTTACGAAGAGTCGAATGATTCCAAGTTATCTCATTCGACAGTCGCCACTCCCTCTACATCTGCTACAGTGCTGATTCAGCCAACCTCTATTCCGTCCCAAAAGACACCAAAGGTTGACCAATTACCCGTTGACGATGAGCTCGACAAAGCTGACGGTTCAATTTTACGTAAAAAGTCATCCATGTGTAGACATGGAGACAAGGGAATGTGTGAATATTGTTCACCATTGCCTCCCTGGGATAAAAACTACTTGGAAGAAAACAAGATCAAGCATAAATCTTTTCATGCTCATTTGAAGGAAATCAATGAATCCAACAACAACAGAAACAAATCTTCCTCGTATATAGCCCCTTTGAGTGAGCCAAACTTTTCCATTGACTTGAATTGCCACAATGGCCATTCTCCATATCCAAATGGAATTTGTAGCAAATGTCAACCAGCGCCGATTACATTACAACAACAAACTTTTAGAATGGTTGATCATGTTGAGTTTGCCGATCACAGCGTCCTTAACGATTTTATAGATTCCTGGAGACAAACTGGAATGCAACGGTTCGGAATTTTCTACGGAAGATACGAGCCTTACGATAAAGTTCCTTTAGGACTAAAGGCCGTAGTTGAAGCTATTTACGAACCTCCTCAGGCTTGCGAACTGGATGGTATTACTATTTTGGAATGGAAGGACCAAGCAGTCGTGGATGCCGCTGCAAAGGCTATGGGCCTATATCAGGTTGGTGCCGTTTTTACCGATCTCACCGATGCGAAACAATCCAATGGTACAGTTTACTGCAAGAGACACAAGGATTCGTTTTTTCTTTCGTGTATTGAAGTTCTCATGGCTGCTCGTAATCAAATTACGCACCCAAATGCTTCTAAGCACTCCGAAAGTGGAAAATTCTCATCCAAGTTTGTTACTTGCGTTATCACGGGAAATTCAAAAGGTGAGATTGAGCCAAGAGTCTATCAAGTATCAGCCAGCGCCGAAGCTTTAGTGAAGGCAGATGATATTGGCGCATCGACACATCCCAGCATGGTTTGTGTCAAGGAAACACTGGGGACCAGATATGTTCCAGAAGTTTTCTATTCTATGATTAATGAATATGGATTGGAAGTGAAAGAGAACGCAAAGCCTGCTTTCCCGGTCGATTTCTTGTTGGTAACTCTACTGGATTCATTCCCATTGAATCCAGTCCCAATGTTTAAGCAGGTCTTCCCGATAGAGAACAGAGATTTTATGGGGACGCTTCAAAATTTGAAGGAATTCAATAACGTCTTGAGCAAAGCAGTCTCAGGGGACGCTCTCTTCGATTTCCATTTGTTGATCTTCATCTCCAAAATGGGCGTCTTAAGTGAGCAAGAGTCGGAATTACTTTTTAAATATGTTTCCGAAAAGAATGAAGAGGATTTTCAACTTCTTGTGAATAGTGGTGGCTGGATGACACTACTTACAATTTTGGAGCACAGTACATAGATATCACAGATCTTGAATAAAATAGGTTATTACAACCACGTGCATCTACGAAGAGAATGATTATCTTTGCAGTATCATTTTTCAGTATTGCACTTTTACTTTGTCTCTGATTCACGTCAGATGATTTACAACCACGAGGGATATATAATCACATAAACACTATGCTAAAGTATATTGAAATCAACTTATTGCATTAAAAGAGTTTACACGGAAGCCGAATAAATCAAATTCATGGTTTGGAATTTCAATCCCTTTTATTGACTTCTGGTGGCTTTTCTCCAGCTCTTGTCGCGTTGGCTGCAAACTCGCCATCGCCTGCAAAGATCACACATAAGTTACTTCAAAACCTACACAAACAACATTTCTAATCGAGCTCATGCCCATACTACAACTACATTTCAAATTTCTAATTTTTTCAATTTTGTTTCGTGCGCTTTATCCGTAGTAGTTTCTCGAACCTTCTAGATGAGTCGTGCACGAACCTGTACAAAAGGTTTTTCCAATATATCCAATTTTCTGTACACCATTGCGATTTAAGAGATTCTTTTCTCAGTTTATTTCCTCCTGTAAACAAAGAAATTAACAATGTCCACTCCATTCGGTGTAGATCTCGGTAATGACAACACTGTCATTGCCTGCGCTAGAAACAGAGGTATTGACATCATTGTCAATGAAGTCTCCAACCGTTCCACTCCATCCATGGTTGGATTTGGTATGAAGAACAGATTCATTGGTGAGAGCTGTAAGAACCAACAAACTTCTAACATCAAGAACACTGTTGACAACTTGAAGAGAATCTTGGGTTTGAACTACAACGACCCAGACTTTGAGATTGAGAAGAAGTTTTTCAGTGCCAACTTGGTTGAGAACGACCAAGGTCAGATTAACGCCAAGGTTAGATTCTTGGGTGAACAACAAGAGTTCTCCTCTACTCAGTTGATGGCTATGTACCTTAACAAGATTAAGGACACTGCCGCTAAGGAGACTAAGGGTAACATCACCGACATTTGCCTTTCTGTTCCTGTCTGGTACACTGAGAAACAGAGACGTGCTGCCGCTGACGCTTGTAAGATTGCTGGTTTGAACCCAGTCAGAATCGTCAACGAGGTCACTGCCGCTGCTGTTGGTTACGGTGTCTTCAAACAAAACGATTTGCCAACTGATGAGGCTAAGAAGGTTGCTTTCATCGACATCGGTCACTCCTCATACCAAGTCTCCATCGCCGCCGTCAAGAAGGGCGAGTTGAAGATTTTGGGTTCCGCTTACGACAAGCACTTCGGTGGTAGAGATTTCGACTACGCCATTGCCAACCATTTTGCTGATGAGTTTAAGGCTAAATACAAGATTGATGTCAGAGAGAACCCTAAGGCTTTTTACAGAGTCCTTGTTGCCTCCGAGAGAGTCAAGAAGGTTTTGTCTGCCAACTCACAAGCCCCAATTAACATCGAGTCTGTCATGAACGATGTTGATGTTTCTTCCTCCCTTACCAGAGAGGAGTTGGAGGAATACATTCAACCATTGTTGGAGAGAATTCACGTCCCAATTGAGGTTGCCTTGAAGGACGCTGGTCTTTCTGCTTCCGAGATTGACTCTATTGAGGTCATTGGTGGCTGTACTAGAGTTCCATCTTTGAAGAACAAGTTGTCTGAGATCTTCGGTAAGCCATTGTCTTTCACTTTGAACCAAGATGAGGCTATTGCTAGAGGTAACGCATTTATCTGTGCTATGCACTCCCCAACTTTGAGAGTTAGACCATTCAAGTTCGAGGATTTCAACCCTTACTCAGTCTCTTACTTCTGGGACAAGGAAGAAGAGGATGATGACCACATGGAAGTCTTCCCAAGAGGCGGCCTTTTCCCATCTACCAAGATCATTACTTTGTTCAGAAAGGGTGACTTCGAAGTTGAAGCCAGATACACCAACAAGGAGCAATGTCCTCCAGGTGTTGAGCCATTGATCGCCAAGTGGTTGGTCAAGGGTGTTGTGCCAAACCAAGGCGAGCAATACATTGCTACCAAGTTGAAGTTGAGAAACGACCCATCCGGATTCTACACCATTGAGTCTGCTCACACTGTCGAGGAAGTAACTGTTAAGGAATTGATCGAGAAGGAGTCTTCTGAAGAGGGAGAGCAAGAGGAATCTGAGCCTGAGTACAGAGAGGTTAAGAAGCTCGTCAAGAAGGACGACTTGACCCTCGAGATGAGCTCTGCTGCTTTGACCGAAGAACAAAGAAACGCTTTCTTCGAGAAGGAGAACAACTTGGTTGTCGCTGACAAGTTAGTCGCCGACACTGAGGACAGAAAGAACGCATTGGAGGAGTACATTTACGAGTTGAGAGGCAAGTTGGAGGACCAATACGCCAAGTTCGCTTCTGACGCCGAGAAGGAGAGATTGACTGGTTTGTTGTCCAAGGCCGAGGAATGGTTGTATGATGACGGTTACGACTCGACTAAGGCTAAGTACATTGCCAAGTACGAGGAGTTGGCTGCCATTGGTAACTTGATTAAGGGCCGTTACTTGGCTGACCAAGAAGAGAAGAAGCAAGCTATGAGACAAAAGCAAGAAGCTGCTCAAATGGCTGCTATGGCTGAGAAGATGGCTGCTGCTAGAGAGGCCTCCAAGGGATCTGAGACTGCTGAGGAGCCAAAGAAGGAGTCCGATGAGATGGATATCGACTAGATTTATCGATTATAGAGTAGTATGTATAGTAATACGCCCATGGGATAGAGAAAATTTTTGTATTGAAATGTCAGTAAACCAGCAATAGGTATTGTTATTTGTAGGATAAAAGCCCGTATGTATTTCATCATTCGCATTAAATAAATGCGGTGTTTCCTTAAGCTTTCCTTCTCAAGTATCAGTGTAATTTGTTCGTTGGGTTTTGCCTCCATTCACTAGAGTCAAGTTGCAAAATCCATACTGAGGATTGCATTATTAATTGCAAAAGAGAAAATAAGGTATCTTCAACTAATACTACATCTCAAACCGCATTATCACCTTTCAAGACTTCTCATGAACTCTGGAATTGAGATGTCCCAGCTACAAGAAATACACATGTCATAACTATCTACTCCAATTAACCAACATGCTTAATGCACTCTTTTAGTTGTTTTCTTCAAAGTTATTTTTATATGCTGTACATGCTGAGCGCGTAATTCATTTCAAGGTGTAGTCGTCCCCGTTTAGGGTGACCTTTCATACCCTATCTAATAAAAGACCACTCCACGTGGAAACCGTTTCAAGCGTTTCCGGCTTATTATAATCCAAATCTCGTATTTAATTATTTTCTTTCTTGGCCGCGTATTTCCCCAGACGTATCCTGTCTCTTGTAGCCCCTCCCCCATTTCTGACATCTATACCTACACACCAGCAGGTTCCTTCCTACATGTCACTCTCACTTCCCAGGCAAAATTGAGGTTACACTTTTCAACACTTTTTCCTCATCGACAGCACTTCTGTCCTCGTGATTAATTAATCATTGCTTTGTAATAAGTGATTTTATTGTCCGATAATAAGTCCTTCCAATTTAATTAGTTCCAGCCTCTTGCGCTTCCCTGTTCATTATAATTAGCTGGTTGGTTCATCCCTTTTAAAACTATCATCTGCCTCACTATATCTTTAACGAAAGAAAAATCTTCTGAAAATTGAAGGAGGTCTTCTTGATTTTTACCTCTACAAGTTTTTTTCCTTTCATTCAGTTTAATTAATGCCTCTTTCGCACAAGTCAAACCTTTCTATAGCCATCCGAAAAGCAGATGCCAACAACACAAATAAGCATGAAAAGACGAAAAATCGTACCCCAAGCATTCCTCTGGGTGAGATTCTGTCTTTGAACTTCCTTCCTTTGGTAGGCCTGGTCGGAGCAGCCGCTACATCTCTCCCTCTGGTGAAATCCTTTAAACCAGAGCTTGCACCGATCACTACTTCTTTTGATGATCAATCCGAATTACATCTTACCACATTAAAGGATCGTCTTCATGAACTGTACGGCCCTCTTCAGCCTCCTGAAGATAGTGACGTCTTTAGTGAACATACTGTCACGACCAAATCCATTGCAAGTGGTAAAACAGAGGGTAAGGGTCGTGGCTCTGACGATAGAACATCCAAACATGATGATTCGGACTCAAATTCTGATGATGACAGTCTTGAAGATGTCAATCCAGACAATGAAGAGGATCTAAACGATTACATCCCAGGAGGCTACCACACGTGCTTTATTGGAGAAACTTATAAAAATGAAAAATACACTCTAGTTCGTAAACTTGGTTGGGGTCATTTCTCTACTGTTTGGCTCGCTCGTGATAATGACAAGCAATGCCATGTGGCCATGAAAATTGTCAGAAGTGCAAAGCATTACACCGACACTGCCATCGATGAGATCAAGTTGCTTGATAAAGTGACATCATCTGAAATTCATCATCCTGGTCACCAACATGTAATCCAGCTTCTTGACACTTTTACTCATCAAGGTCCCAATGGTGTCCATGTCTGTATGGTATTTGAGGTTCTCGGCGAAAATCTTCTTGGTTTAATACGGCGTTATAAGCATCGAGGTATCCCTGTCGTGTTTGTGAAACAAATTGCCAAACAACTTTTATCTGCGTTGGACTTTTTGCATAGAATGTGTGGAGTAATCCATACTGATCTCAAGCCCGAAAACGTTTTGATTGAAATAGGAGATGTCGAACAGATCGTGCGTATGGTCGAAGCTGATGAACAAAAGGCCAAGCTTCAACGGAAACTACTGCGCACAAAGTCCAAGTCTTCATCTCACTCTTACACCAATCTCTCACCTCAGGCATCTAATATCACTAACTTGAACGCAGCCAATACCACTCTCCAAAGAGTTAAATCTATTTCTGAAGTTGCTAACTCTTCTTCCATTGGCAGGTTTGGCCGTAGATCTCGTCGCCAAACACTTATCACTGGCTCTCAACCATTGCCATCCCCTCTCAGGTCTTTTAGTAGATCTTTCCTCAATGCTTCTGCCATTACTACCAGCAATACCCCGTCGAAGCAGGAAATGAGCGGTTCCTTCTTCCTTAATGCTGCATCTCAAGTGAACGACTCTTTGAGGCCAGTAGGAAGTCAGAGTTCTTTGAGTAATAGCATTGGACCCGTTAAAAGCACGAGCTCCTTTACTAATAACTTCGAGAATGAAGAAGGAGAAAGCACAGAAAAAAGCCTAAACAATTCTATTTCTTCGATGTCCATAGCTCAAAACTACAACAATTCAGGTGTGCTCCTTAACCAATCCAACACAAACGACTCATTTAATGACTCCATGATTATAAGCGACGAGGAACTCATTTCAGTAAAGATTGCCGATTTGGGAAATGCCTGCTGGGTCCACCACCATTTCACCGATGAAGTACAAACTAGACAATATAGAGCCCCTGAGGTTCTTCTCGGCCATCATTGGGGAGCTTCCGCAGATTTGTGGTCCTTTGCGTGCTTAATTTTCGAGCTTCTTACTGGCGATTACCTCTTTGATCCCAAAAATGGTAAGTCCTATACTAAGGATGACGACCATATAGCTCAAGTGATTGAGTTGCTTGGTCCATTTCCTAAATGTCTCTTGAAAGAATGTTATTACGCCAAGGACTTCTTTAATAGTGAAGGCGAACTTCACCGTGTGAGTAAACTCAAACCTTGGGGTTTGAAGGATGTTCTTATTGAAAAGTACAAATTTTCCGTCAACGATGCTGTTGACATCGCCGACTTTTTGCTTCCAATGCTCACTTTGCAACCAGAAATGCGCGCTGATGCTGGGGGTATGCTTAATCATCCTTGGTTGAGTGACGCTCTCGGTCTTGAGAATGTTGTGCTTGAACGTCCAGTCGGAGGCTCAGGCGAAGATATTCCTGGGTGGTCGAAAGAAGCAAACCCCAATACTGCGAAAAATAACTACCGGTTCAACTTTGCGCATACTTAAAAACAACCTATCTCCCTTAATTTGCATCCCAAGCACAAAGCTTGTAAAATCTTTCAAGATTCTGAAAATATTCTTGCATTCACCTATGTATTATTTATACGATGTAGTTTACTTTGCATATAAACAAAGCATATCAACTAAATGCTTATAAATTGTCTATTTCTGTAATGAATAGTCAGTCAATTAAATATCCTTTGCTTTACATCAATATCCTATACGGGAAAGTTGTTTAGACAAAAAGAAATAAAATCCTTAAGAATGCAACGCATCATCATTGTATTGACAAAACTTAGTCTAGTCTTTTCGACATAAATGGACCATCCAATTCGTACCCAAGCTTTGCGTAGTAATTACGAACTCCAACTCCGGAAATCACAGAAATTTTCTTTGTTCTATGTTCTTCTCTTGCAATCCTCTCCGCCTCTTCCATCAAAAGAGTACCAAAACCTTGATGTTGGAACTTTCTTGGGTCTCTAGAATGCAACGGAACAACAGAGCCATAAACGTGCAATTCTCTGACAATGGAAGTGGGCTGTGAGGTAAATTCCTTTCTGTATGTGTATTTTTTCAGCGCTTTTCTGAGCCTTAGTAAACCAATGAGAATATCTTGCTTTGGATCCTCATAAGATAAAAATGTTTCCCAACCTCCATTGGCATAATAGTCTCTTCTAATAAGTTCGACTTCATCGGGGGATACTTTGTGATGAACTTCTTGTATTCCAACTTCTCTTGTTCTCACATCACGACATGTAGTACCAAAATCCTTCATTCGGGCCAAAGCTAGTTCTCTCAAATTACCGTTTTCAACACCAGAAGTAACAAGAGGCATGGGAATATCTCTTTGGACTCTGTAAATACGAGTCCATGGAGGCACAAGAGCCATTATTCGAGCCACTAAGTCAATGAGAGCATTAGCGTTGTATGATTTATACAAACCCTTCTTCCAGAGCTCATAGAGACCTGTTCCTCTGATAACTAAAGTTGGGTAAATTTTAAGTCCATCTGTCCTAAACGCGGGGTTCTCAAAGTACTCTATAAATTGTTGAAGATCTCTTTCCATTCCCACGTTTGGTAAATCAGGCATCATATGACTAACAACCTTATACCCAGCATCTTTGGCTACTGCAAATGTCTCACACACAGCTTTCACTGTATGTCCTCTATTAGTATCTCTGGCAACATCCTCGTATACCGATTGCACACCAACCTCCAATCTAGTACAACCGTACTTCAACATATCACTTAAATGAGTTTCTGTACAGTAGTCCGGTCTCGTTTCTATAGTGATACCAACACATTTTGTTTGAGATTGTTGGGAATATTTGATGGCCTCGTTAATATCCTTTCCATTGAATCCAGATAATGCGTTATGCAATTGGGCGATGAAATTTTCTCTGTATTCTATTGGAAGTGACATAAATGTACCTCCCATGATGATATATTCAACTTTATCTATGGAGTGGCCTAGCAGTCGAAGTTGCTCAATACGACCTCTTGCCTGCTCGTACGGGTCATAACGTGCTCTTATAGCACGCATAGAAGTTGGTTCGTAACCAGTATAAGATTGTGTAGAATATTCAAAATCTGAATCTGGTCCTCCTGGACAATAGACACAGATATTACCAGTATAAGCGATATGAGGACATCTATGAGGCTTACACATCACAGCTACCACAGCGATTCCTGAGGCTGTACGTACGGGTTTGGCTTTTAGCTTTGGAATTAAATACTTCTTGTGTTGATCGGGAATCGAAGAAATGATATCTGTCAATCGCGGTTGATTCTTTAACTTATACTTCTTCGCATATCGAGTTATAAGCCCGTTCAAGTTGATGTTTTGGGAATTTTTCAAAGATGCCACAAGTTCAAGAGAGATGTCACCGCAGCATTGAATGAAACGCTCCTTTTCAGGGGCTAGTTTTTTGTTTGCAGCAGGCATTATTCTTAGATTGCAATTATGATCTCCAAGCTCATCTGCTATATTTTTTGGTGCACTGGTGTACAAGTGTCTGGGACCGCATGACGACTTGACCCAAATTATCTATCTTTTCATAAATCCGATAAGTAGAACCAATTACAATCCACAGAATTAAATAGCCATATACCTATCAAACATATTTTTTTCTTTTTGATCATTCCGTTCATTTTCAGCATCTTTTGAATGTGTATTATATGCAGGAAAGATATTGTACTATACGTACTTTGATTTTTCACTAAAGCTTCACAAATCTAATCCCAACATGTTGACTCGTGTAGCCTTGAGAGGAACCTCTCTACAACCAATCATATGTGCTCCAAGAGTTGCACGTTTGGAGTTTTCCAGATCTTATGGAAGGGGCGACAATATTGATGTGATGCACATTCCTTTGAAGTCAATGGGTGTCTTGACTGATTTCTATGTCCCACCAAGACTCACCTCCTGCCCAATTTCCACCTGGCCCAGAGTGATTCTTAGAAGTCTTGGTGCGTATGGTCTTAGTACATACTTTGTTGCCAGATTTAAACAAGATACAAAGTTGAAGCTTCAACTTCCTGAATGGAAAGAACTTGCGATTGAAAGGTATGTTAAAACCAACAAGATCTTCGCTAGTGCATGCTCTCTATCGCCAGCTCAAAGAAAGGCTTATATTGAGACACAATTGGATGGTATTGCCTCATCCGAGGTCAAGCTGAGCTTGGCCAGCAGAGCTAAGACGTTCCCTGTAGGATCTAGATTGGAATGGAATTTAAAGGATTTTGAAAGCACTCCTCTGGTCAAAATTTTCCAAATTATCCCAGATAGAGACGAGGTCGTTGCCTTCTTGCAACTTATCATTAAAGTCAATACCAAACAGGAATTAGTTGTTCACGGCGAAAGTGGGGAGCCCCAAAGAACCGAGCGTCTGGTCACTGACCACGTTGTCATGACCTTGAATCCATACACAAATGAGATGATTTTTGCTGGAACTGTTTTCCCCGCCACGCCATACCAGGCCCTCAGACCATCTTTGGATGGCACAGATATGTCTGCTTTATTCAAATTTCAGCGTGAGTGTGCAGACATTTACAGAGCCCCACCAGTCGCCAAAAAGTTGTAAATAGGCGTTTAATATGTACATATAAAATATCATAAGCATGTTTATTGTATATAAGAGTGAAACGGGTAACTTTTCCTAAAAATCCACGATGATTTTAAAAGTTAAAATGAAAAACCAATTTTTATGAAGAATTAAACATCTAGCCAGTGCTTAATACCTAGCGAATATGAAGCTTTCGTGCTCCTCAATCCATGAGAAATACGCTTTCATTGTCCTTGGGTGCAATCTGTTGAGCCCAACTCTTTTCGACACAAGGTTCTTGTAATGATTTCAAATTAGTGGGGCGCACCAATAATGTTCCAGATTGTGATCTCGAGTCTCGTCTTTTCCTTTCTTGAGGTGTTAAAATCAAGTTTCCAATTGATGCGGGCACAAAGTCCTCAAAAAAGGGTTCCTCGTCATCTCTATTATTCACATCATCTATAGTTGTCTCGTCAGATAATAATTGATTGAAGAGTAAGACTGGAGATGAAGAAGAACTAGAGTTTTTTCTCTTGAAGCCCATTCCGAAAGAGGGCAAGCTGATTGTACTGGTATGTTTGTGGGCTTCTTCCATGTCGCGAGAACCTAGATTCAAGTGAAGCCTTGATTGCTCTGAGGGTGAATGATAGTTTATTCCACTTGTACTAAACCCTGAAGTAGGTGCGAAATTATTCCCTGCCAGTGAGAATAAGTTTGAAGAAAAGTGAAGAGATTGATGACTCAGCCAATCCCCACTTCCAAAAGCATCTTGTAACTGCGAAGTGGTATTGGGAGACAAAAATATGTTAGAACGTGAGCTTCTCAGGGGAATCATCGGCATGGAATCGGGACTAGTGTTGCGTTCATTTTCTAGTTGAAGCAAGTTGGAATATTGAGATCCAGTACCGATATCAATTGGGTCAGTGAGAGCAGTTGAGCTGAATGAAGAAGAAGATGTCTTATAATAGTACGAAGTTTCTTCAGGAGTAACAAGGAGATTTGTTCCAGAGGATGGAGCGGAAGAGGTATGACTACCAAAAGACTTTGACCTCTCTGAGCGATCGGTGTTTCTACGATAAGACAGTAAACTCTTGTTGTTTACTCTAGTTCCATCGGGCAAAAAATGAGCCAAGGCGCACTTTAATCCAAATTTGCAGTTACCCTTTTGAAAATACTTGCAAGGTAGCTTATCGGCACCTGTTGATCCGTCTAAATCGTGACTAAAAGGGCAGGATTTACCAGCCTGGCAAATGCCTTGCTTAAAAAACTTACATGGAACGTGGCTAAGATTTTTGTTCGCAGTGGACAGATTCCCATTTCCGTTGGTCTCTACGGTTCCAGCAGGCCCTGTATTCGGAGGCAATAGGTCCAGGGACTGGTGATCAGGAAACAGAGTCTTGAAGCACCGAGCGGCCGATTTCGGGGTGGGCGGATAATCTCTAAATGAAGAGGAAGACATTCTAGTAGACAGCGTGTTTGAAGTTGGATACTTCAAAGGAAGACCGTCAAGTTTGTAAGAATTTGCATTTAGCTGCAAGTTCAGACGCTCTAACATGATAGGGGTTTCTGCAGTCCGCTTATCAGAGACGCTTATCGTGGAATAAGGAATTTAATCGATCAGTTCAATTTTAGCAATAATTTGGTCTTTTTCCTTAGTAAAATGTGAAAAAGAGGTAAAGAGAAGAGGCAAGATTTGAGCACAAATCCTTGAAACTGTGGAGTGTAAGGGCGTGCGGCAGAGATAAGGGATTTCAATTCAGTGGTTATCTAAACCCAGATAAATGACCAGATGGCCTAAAAAGTGCGGTAAAGTTTTGAGAAACCTTTCCAAATTTATTTACTTACGATAATACCTACAAAAAAATCGAAAATTTAAAAAAATTGTAGTCAAATGGTGTTTTTTTGTAGCTATAGACTGTGGCTAGCCACTTTTGGTAAAATTATTTGTATACAGGTTCAGCCATTTGCAGGTGCTTATCTCGTAATCTGTCTGATCCATGTGCACACGACAAACACACCCTTTAAGAAACTGAGAATTACTCATAGATGTGAATCAGTAAATACTGCGACGGATTTTGCTTATCATTTATTACGTCCTTGAAAGTATTCGGGTTTTGCTATTTTAGAGTTCTTCTGTTGTTCTTGTTCTCACTAGTTGTGATTGCATTCCCTAATTCGGAAAAATCATTTGGTATTTTTTTGGCATAAATCGATAGGAAGCGAATTTCGAAATCCAAATTTTTTAAAATTGTAATTTTTTTGCAGTTTTAAGTTTGACGTCTTATTGACGTCATAGAGATAATTTTAAGATCCATAGATCACATCATGGTCCCGTCAAAATCACAAATCTCGAAAATTAGAATTGAAGAAAAAAAGTTCTAAAATTCATAATCTTCAAAGTTTATCAAAAAAGTATTTTGGCAAATGGGCGATTTTAATCTCATCGCTTGTGTTTCCACGCTTTGATCTATTAACCGTTACCTTACCCTTACCGTGATTATAGACCCACTTCACCCCACATTCAAGGTACTACTCAGTCGACACGCTTTTGACACTTGACTATAGACAATCCGATTTTATATACAATTTGGGTTTGAAGAGACGAAAAACCACTAAGTTCATGATTATTCATCGTTCCTTTTCTCGCTTTTAGGACACACACTTGAGACCACCCAAAAGGTATTAGATCAGATCTATGCCGCAAGAATATAAAAAACTCTCTCAAGCAGAGGGACCAGACACGAGTATAGCTAATTATCCAGGGCATGATGACGCTAATGACATTAAATCGGGCCAAGAGACTTTGAATTCTTTAAGTCACAAGCATCTTGATAGTCCACCTTCGTACGATGACCATGAACAATTCACGAAGAATTCGCCTGAGTCCTCTGGTCCCAGTGATCATTTTGATGAAAGTTTTGAAATTGAAGAGCCAGAAGCTCCTGGTGACGAGGGTACTTCTAGTATGCGAATGGCTTTTATGAACATGGCCAACTCTATATTGGGTGCTGGAATCATTGGTCAGCCCTTCGCCATGAGAAATAGCGGGCTACTTGGAGGTATTTTAGTGATGGTACTTCTTACTGTTCTCATAGATTGGACTCTTCGCTTGATTGTCATCAACGCTCAAATGTCAAGGACAAGATCCTACCAAGATACGGTTAACTATTGCTATGGAAGAATGGGAAAGATCCTTCTCCTACTTACAATTAGCTCCTTCGCTTACGGGGGCTGCATGGCATTTTGTGTCATAATTGGTGATACGATACCGCATGTCTTGAAGCTGTTTCTACCAGAAACCTCATACGCACATGGCACGTTTCTCGGTTGGCTTCTAAGCCGAAACGTCATTATTATTCTCTTCACAACTTGCATATCTTATCCTCTCTCTTTGAATAGAGACATATCGAAGCTTGCCAAGGCTTCAGGATTTGCTCTTTTCGGGATGACCATAATTGTAGTCATTACGCTATTCAGAGCCCCATTTGCGGACCCAGGATTGAAGGCTGGCCTTTTAAAGAACGAGTGGTTAATCAACAAAAACATTTTCCAGGGTATATCTGTCATTTCGTTCGCCCTTGTGTGCCACCACAACACCTTATTTATCTTCAACTCAATGAGAGATGCGACAATTAAAAAGTTTTCTAAATTAACTCACATTGCTTGTGGTGTGTCAATGTGTTTTTGCTTACTTATGGGCATTCCTGGACTTCTTAACTTTGGACACAATGTGAAAGGAAACATATTAAATAACTTCAAAGCAAATGATTTTTGGATTAACATTGCGCGCTTTTGCTTTGGCCTAAACATGCTTACCACATTCCCTTTGGAAGTCTTCGTAGTGCGAGATGTTTTGCGGGATGTTGTCGGTGCGTATGCCTCTAGAGGATCTGAAGCTGTCTCCAACACGGAACTCACGAACAAACAACATTTTATTATCACTACGTTTTTGGTATTTTCTTCCATGTCCGTTTCTTTATTCACGTGTAACTTAGGGATGATATTAGAATTAATTGGTGCTACATCTGCATCTTTAATGGCCTACATCATTCCTCCGCTTTGCTACATAAAATTGTGCTGGGACGAATCTGACTACATGAGTGCCAATTCTATTAACAAGCGAGACTTTATTCTCAAGAAAGCCATTCCTAGTGTATTATGCGTGCTTTTCGGAATTAGTGTAATGTTGATTAGTTCCTATATGACTATTCAAACCAGTCTTGCGAGCGATGGTGCCGACAATCATTGCGTTGACGATTAAACAACATAGTAATACATATATACAAAACCATCCTATTCATCATCGTCATCCAATATCATTCTTCGTTTTCTTGTCACCAACTCTGACTTGCCCGAATTCCGCATTAATTCATTCTCTACAGCATCATTATTATCGATAGATGACTGACCATTGAATGACATATCCTTTGCTCCTTCGTAATCTTCATCGTCCAGTTCAGCAACAAACAACAGGGTAGCGCTAGATACAGCGTTGCGAAGCTCAGGTCTTGACAGAGACGATATTAAATTCGACCAGGAGTCTTGAAACGCCACAAGATCTTCTTTATTGGCGATTCCGCCACGCGAGGCAATAAGTTGACGAAGTTTTTCCTCACGTTCGAAAAACAATCGGTTTTCTTCTGTATCTGAATCGTCATCTGAGTCTGCAACCAACTCTGCAGAAATTGACGGTTTGAAAATGGGCTCTTGCAGTTCTGAGTGCTGTTGATGGGATTTTCTTTTCGAAGTTCTTTTTCGTTTGGGTGTTTCTGAGTCGGAATCGTCGAGACCATCCAAAATCTCATCTTCATTTCGTCTTTTTCTTCCCCTAGACCTTGAATTTTGCAGCTGCATGTAAACACCATCGTCACCCAGTAAATAGCCGTCCATATCGTCTTCTGCATAATATTTTGCAGCTGCCTGCTCGTCATATTCTTTTCTTCTTGCGAGGCCAATGAGATTATGAATATCGTCATCGCGTATTTGTAAATCTGCATCTGGAACTAATACTTCACCAGCGCGTTGCTTGTCGAGTGCTTCTTTCCCAAAATTGAGCTGTTCGCTAGAAAAGATAACGACCTGAAACTGGTCCAAAAATGGCTCGATGTCGCCTGTTCCCACTACGTGCGATTTGAGCCACTTTTTTAAGAGAACGCTGGCTTCAACAAGAAGATCTTTCAGCGCATTGGCTTTTAAACTGGTATCGTCATTTTGTAAAAATGGTAAATTGAAACCAACAGTGACTAGCAATAACCGAATCAACAGTTCAGATACAACCAAGCGCCTGTTTGCTAAGTTCAACCGAAGTGTTAGCGCTAATTTATTTCCATGAGACATGGACCCAGCAATGCGCCCAAATTCTTCTGACAACAACGCGAGCAACTTTGTAGTGTTTTTCTTCTTCATGAGGTGATAAGTAATTGCCCCTATTTTCTCGTCAAGGGTTTTGTTTGGATCTACAAATTGCATAATGGTAGCGGCACGAGGTTGAACCGCTTCAGAATCAAAATAACTGTTTGTTTTGGACCCAGACAGGTTATTTTTGGACCTGCTGTCGTAGAACTCTAAGTCACCAGTGCTCAAAAATCCCTTATATTCTAAGTTCTCGAATCTTGGAAAAAGAACTTCAATCGCCGTTGGGAAATTTAGCAAAGACTCCTGAAACTTTTTCATGAAATACATGACAAATTCATCCACGTGCTTACGAATACTGCTTGACTTTGGCAAGTATGCTTGAAGTTTGTAAAGAATCATCATGAAATCGAGACGGTACAACATAGAATAATCCTTGTTCACAACAAATAGCTTATGAAAATATGATATTCCTTTTTTAATTTCATCGTGTGACATCTCTTCGTATCGAGACAAGAACTTAATATGGGTGGAAACAATTTCAGGATGAAAAAAGCGCACCTCAGTATTTCTGTAATCCAATTTACGTTCACGAGTAATAATCTTAATTTCTTCCTCATCTTCCTCTTCATCTGAACCGCGATCTATTAAATGCCAATGCTCACGATCCATTTGTTGATTGAGCCCTGAATTGCTCTGTAGTTTCCGCATTCTTCTTCTGGTTTTGATGAATAAATGAACATCTTCATTTGCAAGCGTTTCAAACGATTTCAATAAGATGTGCACAACAGATACTACAACCTTAAGAAATTCTGGTGAATGTTTATCCGCAGACTTGGGAATGTTAACACACATATCTAAAAACTCCTTCTGTGAAAACAACTTGCGAATAATTCCTTCAGCTAGCTCACGGTCTTCATTTATGTCTTCCTCAGAATTGAGATTAATTTCCTCTTGCGTTCGTTTTTTGGAAAAAATCGAGTTAGCGATAAAAAGCATTTCCCGGAAACATACCATCGCAACATGAAGGGAATTGTAGTCCCGAGACTCAAAAGAGGATCTCAAATATGACGTCAACAAAATAAAGTTCACTTCACTAAGCGCGGCTCCAACAGAGCCATAGCCTACACCATCCTCTTTGGGAGAGAGGCTATGGTCTGCTAGTTTCTCCGACTTATTTCGCTTGAAGCAAAAAAACCATGAAACAGTCAAAAAGTAAGAGGCAAGTTCATGGCTATCAATAGCATGCAAAATACCAGCACGGCCAATTTCGTCGTTGGCAAGGTTAGTAAGATATCTGGCGACAAATTTAAGTAAATTATTAAACGAGCCGCTGGATAATAGTTGATCGACAAAAGTTACAAAGATTTGAGCAGTTTTTCCATATAAGGTTGTTGTTGCCGCTCTCACAAAGGAATTGGAATCGTACCGAAACGTTGAGGTTTTGTGCCAATTCTTTGTACTATCTAATTTTTCAAGAGTGTCGTAGGTACTGGTAAGGGCTTTTTGACCGGAGACCGCAAGGTACGAAGCGTTACTTGAGTTTTGAAGAGAAAGCAACGTGCCAAATCGACCGTGCCGAGAAGACATGGCGCTTTTCAGTCGTTTTTTGCGCTTGTCTTCTTCAGAGAGAAGTGCTGATAAGTCAAGGCCAGCGGCTGCAGACGCAGGAGGAACTACCTTAGTTGAGTCATTTGGAGTTTCTACAACAGCAAGCTCACGAAAAAAGCTTTCAGCTTGCAATTCACGTGTGATTAAGTAAAGACATTCCATAGTAAGAAGACCAAATTGTTCATCACGTATATTTGTCAGGACTGAATGCGCAATAGAGGTGATGAACATTAAGACATTATTGTCATGAAGTACCGGCAATATAGATGCAATGGATAGATCATCAGGATTAATACCATTAGGGTATCTCAGGAAATTTGAGGCAGCTTTCTTGCCATTGGATTCAGGTAGTGGTTCAATATATAGGACATTTCTCAACAAATAGACAATTAAACGTAAAATGCTCAAATCTCGAGGCTCCCTTTCTTGTTCCGGAATCTTTAAAGCGTGTAATCCTAACCGGATAACGGCCTTAAGGGTTCGTCCATTCCTGTAAGTTAAAATATGGTGCTTATAGCGTAGCTGGGCCAATCTCGTCCTGGCTTTCGAACTATATTCCTCTACTGGAGCTTTCCTATTCATTTCTGTGGGCCATGTGAGGAGAACCATTAGCTCCAAGCATGCAACCATGATCTTGTCAGTCGTTCTTGTGCGAGTGACTCCAGGAACAGGCTTGTCCCATTGGCAGAGTATGACAGTTAAATCATTTTGCAATAATCCACAATCCGCGCATGCAAGAGCTACTTCAGAGGTACCGTTTCTCTCATCCACAGATTTAATCCATCGCTTCAAGTCTTTCAAACATGCTAATGCATCATGCCCGAGTTTGTAGAGACCAGCATCTGTAGTATGGTCAGGACCTCCCAATGCAGATGCAAGAATGGCTATGTGTGCTTTTAGAATTCTATTGGTTGGGGATTCTGTTGTTCGTAGGGTGTTGGTGAGGGTAGCTAATCTATCTACAGAAGGTTCTTCCTCTTCTTGCTCCTCTTCATGGATTTCTTCAGATTCGCTGTGAGGGGCATCATCTCTAACAATAAAGTCAGCAAGCTCCTCATAGTCACTTAGATGCTCCTTATCTGACATATCTGCACTAGAAGTCGGGTTCAGGCTACACGCATCAAGTGAATAAGACGCGACTGTTGATATAGAGAAATTAGGTAAAAAAAGTGTGTAAAAACCAGTGGTACGAAATTTAAGAAAGCAGATAAGCTAGCATTGCTTCATACAATGATAAATTTATTTTTTTATTCGTTGATATACCAACTGATAATGGTTCCTAAGAATAGGAAAAAGCATCGATCATATCATAGACACAAAAAAGATGAGGCTCGAATGAAGGATAATGGAAGTCTTATTTTCTAAAAGCAAAGAAAATTTTACAAATTTTTCATTTGACAATCGAATAGATAATTGTTCAATTGGAAGTACTAGAACTCTTTGAGCTAGCAAAAGTTAGAATGGACCAAGAAATAGCCAATTGACTCGAAAGACCTCCATTATACCTTCTTACAAAAAAGAAAGAAATCTCTTCTGTCACCTTGATTTGTATCAAATTAAGCTTCTTTGTAAATCAAAACCATTGCCTAGATAGGTATATAACCGACAAGCGTCAAGTAGGACCACCATCTATTATTCCCTCTTAGTATGTCTAATTGTGGAAGCTTTCTTTTTACAAAACCTAAACGAGAAACGTTATCTGATAAGGCAATTATAGACTGCATTGAAATTCAGTTTACGAACTTGAAACCAAGTTACAAATCTACAGGGCAAAGACCAATAGAAGCAGTTTCTGGTGTCCTATCAGTGAATATATGTTTGGAAAATACGGTCATCGGGAATTGAAATTGAATCGAAAATTTGAAAAATGAAATTTTTGTATCTCCGTTAGCTCCTTCGTACTCTTTAAATCAATTTTTTTTCAATACTTGGGGTTTTAGGGTCTTGCATATAAGAAAAAAATATGCTTCAAATCTCCGCATCATCCCCTCAAACCCCATAAATCGACTGCAGGTATGTCAGGTTTACTCTTAATGGTCAAGATGACCACTGATCCCCAAGTTTCAATCCTCATCATTCACTACTACTGATAGAAACAATCTCTACAAGCAAAATCTTGCCACACGAAGATTTCCTTTCATTTAAGAAGCAGATAATCTTTAATCATTATAAGTTATTCACACATCTCATAGCGCTGATTTTTTCTAGCCAAAAACCTTGGCTTTACAGCTCTAGAAGATTAAGGATACCTTGCAATGGAACAATCATATAAAAAAAGACACAGAATTCCGGCGTCATGCCTGGTGTGTCGCAAAAGAAAATCCAAATGTGATCGCGTCAGACCAATTTGCGGGCTGTGCCGAAAGAAACTGATCGCCCATTTGTGTTATTACGAAGAGTCTAGTCCTTACCCTAAACCTGATCAGAACATAAACTATGCTCCTGTCGGCCAGGTGGCTCATCCTGGACAGAACGGCGTAACTTATGTTGCGTTGAATCCTCATATGGTTCCTTTGCCTGCTGGCGCCTCAAACAATAATTCCTCTCATCAAATGAATCATGGTCACATTAACTCAGTCCAACAGATGTACCAACCCTCACCTCCATGGCCCGTACCTCAGGCCCCTATATACAATCAACAGAGTCACCCAATGCATCAACCTGTCTCACTTCTACCTAGCCAAACACAGGTGCAGCTGCAACATCAACCACCATTCACGATACCATCACAGGGACAAAATAATTTTTATAGTAATCCTCAGCAAAGAAGTAATCTTCCGGATCTACAAGCCTTTCAAGGTGAAAATGCTCCCGAAACTAAGCCGTTTGCGCCAAATATCCCGACATCTCTGCATTATAGTCAAAACGATTCTAGAACCGGCAGCTACTCACAAGCATCTGAAGCTTCTGAACCTCCAATTCTGCTGTCCAGATTGAATCTGGACAACAGTCAAACCCATTTATCCCATGCGAAATGTCAGTCTAGCAATGTCCTGTTCCAAGCTGACAGTAATGAAGTTTTAAATCTGCGGCAGCCTTCAAATAATGCCATCTCCGAACCTGCTTTTTCCATCAATTCTAATGTCCCAAAGCAGAATATATACCACCCTGCAGATATCAACTACAATGAACGTGTAGTCGACGCACCTGTCAGTGTAGATGTCGATCCTATAAACTCTTATAAAGATCAGCGTGCCTATACCGCTGAAAAAGAAGCAAGTAAGAAAATAGAGAAGGATTCAACATCAAAGGCTCATAGCCAAAGTTCGGCAGCAAAGAACCTCAAGGACTCGATTATTAAATTCAAGTTGGACGATCCGGAGCCATCTCCTAGTAAAAAACGTAAATTTTCAGAGTCAGAGCTGCTGCAAACCAACAATAAGTCATATGTATCTGTTGCAATTGGTGCTAGGCTTTTAAAGATAGATTCTGAGGATACACTTTCATTATTCGATAGTACCTCGAATTCATTATTAGTAGAGGGTCATTTTTGGCAACAACAAGGTCCTTTATCGTATGTTGGACTTACCAAAACAGATCCATTTGTTAATCTTATTCGAAATTTCACAATGGATTTGTTTAAAACCGAACAGTTCTCCAAGTATGTTTCTAGGAAGAAAAAGAAGCGGGCCGATTCTTTAAATACTTCTATATCAAATGGCTCGCTAAATTATACTGATACAAGTATTTCTGATCATCAAGCCGAAATACCAGAAGAGCCAGTTAATGCTCAAAGCTCCGCAGGCGAAGAAGATGAAGAAGGCAACGTTTATGATGAGGATGCCTTAATTGTGACAAAAATCAAACCAGATACTTCCAAAGAAGATGAAGAGAGTCAGTTCGGAAACGCGAGCAAACCCATCATGCCTCTTCCAGGGATTCCATCCCTTCATTCTCTACACTCTAACAAAGAAGTATACTTTAGCTTTGTTGAAGATAGCATTCTACTGGTGTTACCGCGCAAAACTGCCATTTCAAGTGCTATCTACATGTATTTCCGGTATGTCCATCCCTTCATTCCAATTCTTCACGAAAAGACGTTTCTTCATGAAGCCCAAATTTTGTTCCGTCATTCAACTGATGACAAGCCATTTTATTCGAAAATTTCTATTAAGAGTGAGCACCAACAAAATTTAGTTGGTATGCTACTTTTAGTCATACGTTTGGGATATATGACGCTAATTCCTAACAGTGACACTGAAGCCCGCTATAGTCGAAAAGAACAAGAGCTTATAAAAGATGTTACTAGATTTAAAACTGATCACTACATGGGAGTAGTGAATTTGTGTATCCCGGAAGAGAAAATCAAAACAAAATCAACTTTCAAATACGTTCAATGTTTGTCTTTGCTATTCTTTTACAGATCAGTGGCTCCGAACGATTGCTTGGGCCTAAGTGGTGCCGACTCTCAACTATTATTTGGTTCAATAGTTAATCATGCTCTTTCGATTGGCTTGAATAGGGACCCCACGCTATTCAAGTCGATAAAGAGTATTAGCAAAAAAAAGCATTTCATAGAAATGTGGAGGAATCTTTGGTCTTTCATCAATGTCACGGACGCTGAAAATGCGATTTATTGCGGCACGCCATTAAAGATTCCCGACCTATACATTTCTGATGTTAAAGCTCCGAGTTCCGAATTTTCATCCTCGGAAGAAAACATGTATTATCAAAGGATAAGGGACGTCCACGCTGGCTATCGTCGCATTGTGGAAAAGATCGTTAGCTTAAAAATAAAACCGAAGGTTGTTGACATTTTATCCGAGACGAGCTATTTGGAATCTAGATTTCTTGAGATATTTGGAGAGAATTTTTTCCGAGACAGCCTTTGCAAATCAGCCAACGATGAAGATGCTCCTGACACTGCGACAAGGGATTCGGGATATCTAAAGGTTGAGAAATTTGTAACATTTATTAGCATGAGGGTAAACTTATCATGCTTATATTACATTATTGTTTTGCACTATGAAAAAAAAGTGGACAAAGACGTTGAGACAGAGATGGGAGCTGGCATTGAGCTTTTTAAAATTTTCATCAAGAGTGCTGTCCAAGTTGTCTACATAATGACATATGCCTTGGATAATTCGCAAGAGCTCTTTGGACGTTACTACGATTGGATTCTTACAGCACGGATTGAGAGATCAATGATTAAGACACATAGCTTTGCCACATGTGTCTTCACCCGTATTCTTAACCTTAAGCGTACTCTTGCCTGCCAAGAACTTGGAAAGACGGAGAATACGATAACAGAGCCTAAGGTTTCGGAGGCCCGAATGGAAGTTGTCGATAGCTTATTCGGAATTTCGATAACAGAGGCTGAGCTCTTTGTTGGTAATTTCAGAGCTTTGAGCAAAACTCATATAAACTCGTACAGACTTTATGTGATGGCTTATTTTGCATTAAAGCAATGTATGGAGAACCCGGAACACGTTATTGCTGGATTCACTGGGCAATCACAGCTGTTCTTTTATAATGGTTCTAATCTACTCCAGTTCCTATCTTTGCCAGAGCTCAAGAGTATGTCTGAATTATGTGAGGAGTTTAGGCTCGCCAAGATTGATCTGTTGAGGCGAAAGCGGAGTCATGTAAATTCTGCGAAGTCTCTGAGCGTCACATCTGGTACTAGCTCCTCTTCAAATAACACTAGTTATACTTCATCCAATTCTAGAAAGACTGGTCAATCTGGAAGTACCAATTCGGACGAAACTCCAATGTCCATCACCGAACCTGATCCTGCTAACTCATTTAATGATGACGACTTGGACTCAATGGCCGAAGAATTCGATGCGTTACTTGCAAATCGTGCTATGTATGCCAACGAAAATACTGTCAATACGTATGGAGTTTTGCAGCCGAGACATATGGACGCCAAGTTTCAGAAAGAGGTCTTTGACGCCCAGAGCATGATTGGAAATGACGAATTATTCCAACTTTTTGAAATTTACGGTGATTTAGATTAAACCAATTCATCATAATTCATCATAATTAATTTTACATTTTTTGAACAATAGCAATTTTGAGGTAATGTCAAATTTGAAAAAACGTTGACATGTACAGGAATGTCATAAAAAGTTTATGCGCTCCTGCACCAAGTTTCCATCTAAACTGGTGACCCCCCCTCCTCAACGCTTATTTTACCCCAGAATTCAATCGATAGTCGAAGCATTGTCTTGAAATGAGATGTCATCTTCTTCAGCAGAGTCCGAACGCGAAACAAAACTACGCAAAAGAAATCGAGTATCATTTTCCTGCGACCAGTGCCGTAGGAGGAAGGTAAGATGCGATCGGAACTTACCCTGTCTGACATGCGTCAAGCATAAATGTTCGACATCATGTTCATATCCCCCAGACTCTATTTCAGGCTTAGACCTGGGAATGGCTGGCAATATTTCCATTTTCAGAACGTTTCGTTCCAATAATACTACCATACCCTCATTGTCCAAGAGGTCGGACACGGAACCACAAACTGGCCCTTTGAACGAGAATACGCTTCCTCAAGCGACGAACACGAGTCTACTGAATTCTAGTGAGTCAACTCCTGTCCCAAAACCTGAGGTCTATTCGGAGATTTCAGCTCTCAAATTAAAGCTACATCAACTTGAAAGTTCAATTAGCGCTAACAGTTTTTCCGCAGTTGACATACCGAGAGCACTGCCAGCAGAGGGCCAAATGCCTCCTCCTCAACAGCCGGTGTTTTATCAACCGCATCAACCCCAAGAACAATCAGGTTTTGTGTATCAGCAGTACCAGCCTATCTTACAACCACTTTTTCAACACCAACAACAACAACAACAACAGCAGCAGCATCAACAGCAGCAGCAGCAGCAGCAACAACAGCATCAGCATCAACAAAAACAACAACAACAACAACAACCACAACAACAACCACAACATGTATTACAGATACTTCAACAATCACAACGACCCGGGCAATCCGGGCCGTTGCAAGTTCAACCTATTCAATTCCATCCTCATCCAGTAGAAATTAAATCTCTGCCGGCTCTTAGATTAGATATACTGTCACACCATCTTCCGACTCCAATATCAGATAAAAATTCTGCTCAAGGTCTTTCTTCCCCAAATAGTACAGCTTTAACCACTTCTACAGGAGCTTTAGATAACAGTCAACCACTAGATAGAAAGACAAATTTTTTACCCCCTCCTCAAGCTCTCGCTTCACAGATTTCTTCACAAAATGCTTCACATAATACTTTAAACGCACTAGATTCCCTTCCAGATATTAACTCTTTAAACGCTCCAAGAGCAATTTCAACCGGCTTAGGTTCAACAAATCCTACCTATTTAGGGGTAAATTTGTACGACATTCGTAATCCAGACGAAGAGTTAGATCTCTATGGTGGATACAACTCTATTTTTGAAGGGTTCCAGGATCATGAAATGAATTATGGGCCATTTGCATGGCTTTCTTTCATAAGAAAAGATAGATTTTGTAACATTCTTTGGAACTTTATTAAATCGCATGGCAAAAAGACTGGTGAGCCTCAGCTAGTTCCTGCTAATGATCAGCAAAACAAGACCGCAGAGCATGAAAAAGAATTCCAGCATATATCCATTAAAAGGGAGGAAGTAACTCCCTTCAATTTGAATGAAATAAAGGTGCAAGTAAACAAGGAGGCAATTTCATTAGGTCTTACCGTATACGAGGGAGAGATAGATCCAAAACTAAATCTTCTTGAAAGAATTCGTATAAGTCTCCCCACTAAAAGAAGTATTTGGATTCTCATCAATCGCTTCTTTCGAAGAGTTTATCCTTATATTCCTCTCCTTGATGAAACGCATTTCAGGTCTCAAATTGGCCGCATTCTTGGTTCTGAAGAGTACACAGATGAAAGATACGACCAAATTATTGTTCAATCAAAGAACGATTTTGCGACGTTGGGGACGTTACTTATCTTGTTGAGAATTGCCTATTTGTCTTCATTCTCAAATAAAAGCACCCTTAACGATAAGATTTTGGCATCTTCGCCGGGCTCTGATCTTGCTGAAATGAAGTACATTCTTAGCAACCCTGTAAACATAGACGTCATTAATGTTGCGCGTCTTTGTTTGGGTGAATTTGATTTGTACAAGAAAAATGCCTTGGAGGTCCTCCAGTGTGTACTATTTCTAAGAATTTACGGGACATTATCTCCGGAGGATGGAGATGGCACTGACGGAAACGACGGTCATGTTCTCAACTCTGTGTGCATCCAAGTTTCCTATTGTATGGGCCTTAATAGAGAACCAACAAATTTTAAGAATGACCCTGAAATCGAGAAGGCTAATAACATTAAAAGAAAGATCTGGATTTTTTTAAAACTCATTGACATGCACCTGGCTTATGAATTCGGTTTCCCTCTTGCCATGCACGATGGTTATAGCGACATCCAAAGGCCATATTTTGGTTCTCGAAATACGAATACTTTCGACATAAACATGGAGAGAACCCTCTGTGACTTTTTGTCTTCTCTTGACGATACAATAGACCAGTTCCGATACATATTGTCCCGTTGTTTATCACTTAAAAATAAACTAAGGATGCATGAGGTGACTGAGCTTGCTTCACAACTCGAAATCAAAATGAAGTTTGGTTTTGGAACCCTTTCTGATTATACAAAGATTATGGACATTGTGGAATATCCATTCATTCGTGTTATGAAATGCAAATTTTATTTGAGCGTTCGAATATTTACTCTAACTTTATATTATCACTTTTATCTCAATTACGAGCAGAAGGGTATGAGTGAATTGTGTTACTTCTACGTTCGTAAAATGTTCGCCATGCACATTGGGGAGCTTTTGCCTGAAATTTTGCCTCTAATTCTGCACAACGACAAAAACTTTGAAAACTTCTCGTCAGTACCGGATCTTATACTTAACCCGACTATTGAATTTGCACTTCATAAAGGAAATCAATTCAAAATCAGTTTGTATTTGAGACTTGCAGATACAATTTTGATGATGAAAAATGAATCGGGATTGCATAAAGAGAACATGGCCCATAATCCCATCTATAATCTCAAGTTCACTCGTTTGTGTACTTTGGCTAGACTTATTGAAAAAATTCTTAAATTCAGCACTAAGTGCTTAGCCCGCTTGAGTCTGCGATACTACTACGCTTGGAGGGTTTCAAAAGCACATTTTTACTTATGCAATATTATTCAGTCTGAATCATTTCAGAATTATGCCCGTGAGTACAATCACCGCTGCATTAATTTCTCCTCTGAGCAATTAGGCGAGCTTATTGAAATGGCAGAGGCAGCTTTAACTAAATTAAAATTGGCAGTACAAAAAGATCATAAATATGCTCAGCAAGAAGCAAACGAAGAACAAGACGAACCAGTTATAGTCTCAGAAAGATCGGTAGGAGCTTCGATAAATAACGGCGATGTTGGAGCCTTCCCTTCCGCACATGTACCCGCTTCGGAAGAATACGCTGAAGTTTGGAATGCGGGAGCCACCGGTGGAACTTCACTGTCTTTAGATTTGGAAGATTTTGGGTTCGTTAGCAGTGGTGCCATTGACGACCTTTGGAAACACATATCTAATTTTACGGGTGTTGTGGATCAACAAATTGATGTTGGCCAATCAGAGTACTTCTAAATCGAAACTTTTTGTCACTTGTTTAAATTTCCTCAATTATTCTTATTCCAATCGTTTGAAGTCTCTTCATTTTAATTTAGGTCTTGGTCCCATTTAGGGCTAATAGAGTGCCTGTATATAGTCCTCACTTACCCGGTCACAACATGGAGGTATAAAATTTTTCAAATACGCTGTAATGGTTTAAGTCAGTATGAACCTACTTCATTTGAACAGTATGTTTTATATAAATGGACACTAAGATGACAAAACGCTGTGCACCAGTCAGAGTACTCAACTTATGATCGATACAGTATACCCATATGCCTGAGATGTCCACATTTACACACATAATCATAAACTAACCTTTAGGTTCCTTGCAATATCATATATTTGTGAAGCTATACTTTGTGTACTGCGGAAATAACGATAGTCTGGCCTGTTTAAGGATTTTGTCGGATAACTTAGAAGTTTGTTGAGTTGTTTCGAGCGAAGGTCCTTAGCAGTACTCATCATCTGTCCCAGTGCTTAACTTCTCCCTTTTATTGACTGTCTTCTTACTCTTGTAGTGACCATCTTCTTACTCTTGTAGTGACTATCCTTCTTGTAATGAAATAAGATTATGAACTAGGGCAATAATCATTGTTTCGAGGTCATGTCTTGATAATTATCTAAATTCGGGTTATGTATTTTGGGGTTATCTCATGGCCAAGTATAAACCTGCAGTAATGTGTCAAGATTGTCTACATTTAAGCGAAGTAAGTGGATCTCTCCCACCTCGGGAAATCAACGCGTAGTAATACCGCAAACGGAATTGACAATGGGGACTTTTGGATGTTGATTGTTTCAACATTCCGTGTTCCTATCAATTAATTCGAAAGTGATTTAAATATAACCCATTCAACATTAATTAGACAGTTTCCTGTGGAGAACATTCATAGCCCCAAATTGAACTTCTATATAGGGCGAAATGATGGATTCTTCCTAAAACAGGATGACGCCTCGCAGGGTCTCCACATCTAGTGCAGGAGGAAAGACCCTGGCAACTGTCAAATACGAAGTCGAAAGGGTCTTAAAACCATGAACGCAATACGAATTATTTATTCAGAGTGAATGCAAATCGAATCATTCATTCAAACGATCCAAGAATTTCATGAACAATTTCGAAACAGAAAGAGAGCCACTCTATTTCGTATGACTGATGGTCTCCCGGATCCAATTAATTATTCCTGCCTAACTTATGACCAGCATCTTTCCACTGGTAAGGCCCTAGAGACAGGCCCTAAAGACGCGCGCCAAGGTCAAGGCCCATCGCGGCTTGGGCTCCAGCCTAGGGCCGTCGCGCCTATCTTCAGTATGGAAAAGGTAATGAGACAAGACGCCAATTTCGGGCATTCACCAAAAAATCTCTGAGAATTTGGTCTCAATGCGGTGAAATCACCCTAAATTTAAAATTGGAATAGAAATTTCTTTTCGAAATTGCTCAGGGTGCTCTCCTTAGTGGCTATCTTTATCTTTAGGAGGTGGACGTAGATGAGTACAGGCGCGACTACGCTACCGCACGAACACAGGTCGGCCCAGTTAAAGCCATGCGTCGACGCGCGGTAAAGTGGTTGCATGAAGAAAGGAGAACGTGAATCTGAAATTTAACCAGATAGTCAAAATTGGTGTAATCATTCATCAATTGAGCAGGGTTTTATGTCGCTCCTTCGTTCGGAAAAATCACATATGGGGAGTTTCGCCTGTCAGGCTCTCGTTGACAACCAGCGCTCAAAGTGTCTTAGCTGGTGCATGTTTCAGATGCTCAAGAACGTCAAATTGGCAAAGTATTGAATTAACTACTCCAATCAGATTAATTTACATTTTCCATACTTAATAATCTTTGATATTGGAGGATTATCCAATTCTAAATTATATTAAAAGGCTTAAGATCAGTCCAATCAAGGAACTACCTTCAGGGGCTCTTTTCTATGGTGGACGAATTTGATTGTCCTAATCCTAGTTGACGCCCGTCTATATGCAGTACCAACGGTTCAATTTTCACTAATTGAGATTAGAGTAGGTATTGACGCGAATCCATATGTCAAGCAGTGCGTCTCAATGGACTTGAAGTCAAAGTCATACCAAAATCATTTTATAGGATTATTGATCGATTCTCTTTAGATCTTAAGAAAATTCTCTTTTATCTCTCCTTTTGATTCTGACAGCCCCTTAACTCCTAGATTTACATTAGTTACAAAAAGGTGCTCCATGCAGGCACGACCACTAAGCCAGATCTGAGGCACGCATCTCACGTATTAATATATGTGTTCCTGCAGGCAAGACCCGCGTTCAAGGGACAAGCAGAACTGTATCGTGAATTAGCGTCGCGCCTAGGCACAGCTGAAAAAAAAAAATGTATAAAACCAGGGCCGCTAGCTCATAAACCAAAAGCGTTAAATTATTAAGTCGACCCTTGTCTACTATTGAATTCAATCAGATTATATTCTTACTTTAATTGGGCCTGATCTCCTTTAGTGAAGTGCTTTGTACCCGCCTCCCCTCTACTTTGACCTATATATCCCTATTTTGCAGCCAAGAACGATGGTCCACTCTACTGACTTAAAGGCTCTTCGTGTATTCATCCAAGGTCCTGTGACCCATGACATGATTCACAAGTTGGTTGTGGCCACTTTGCAAGTTATCCCATGCAACGAAGACAAGAAGGCTAAACTTTCTCCTGGTGAGAAGCCTTTGCCTTCTTTGATGACCTTCATTAGTCGCTTAGTTCGCTACACCAATGTCTACGCTGGTACTTTGATGACTACTCTTGTCTATTTGAGCAAATTGAAGCTGAAGCTTCCAAAAAATGCTCAAGGTTTGACTTGCACCAGACATCGTATCTTTTTGAGTTGTTTGATTCTCGCCTCGAAATTCCACAACGACTCTTCTCCTAAGAATGTCCATTGGGCATCTTATACTGATGGTCTCTTTTCTTTGAAGGATGTCAACTTGATGGAGAGACAATTACTTTACCTCTTGAACTGGGACATTAGAGTCTCTAACGAGGACATGGTTCAGCACTTGAGTAAATTCTTGGAACCAATCAAGGAAGAATTGATCAAGGCTGCAAAGATGAGAAAGTTTTTGCAAAAGCAAAAGGCTGCTCAAGCTGCCCAGCTTGCTCAAGCCCAAACTTACCTTGCATCTCCTCCAAGATCTCCTCCAAGATCTCCTCCAAGATCTCCAAGTTACGACTCCTCTCTGGAACAGTCTATCTCTCGCAGCTCATCTACTGTCTCAGGTTTGTCTTTGCGTGGCTACCATTCTCGGTCTAGCTCCTCAACGTCTTCACTTTATCACACTAGACAGAGTTCTTGCAGTTCTGTCGACTCCATGAGTCCATTGGATAATTCTAAGCACAACTGGAGAAACAAAATTGAAGTCGATCCTTCTATCGAGCTAGCTGCTCGTTCCGAAGAGATCCAATTGACAGAGATGCTTAATGTGTTCAGTTCTAGAACACATGTTTTATGATTAACGACCCCTTGATGTTCATTTTTTCGGTTCTTCACATTTTTATTTGGTTACGGATTATTTTTATATTTAATAGACAGAAGCTACTGGCATAACAAACAAACTTTAGTAATTAATTTCATGAAACTGCTTTCTCTTGCTGAATCTTTTGCAACCAAGGAATCGATCTAACATCAAATCTTGTTTTCAAAAGTTTTTTCGCGTCTAGAACTCGACAAGAAAAATGAAATAAGATTAGTTATTGCATTTTATTCGGTCATTCTTTTGTAACGCTCGCCTGCCAAAATCGCCAAACCCCACAGATTACTACTGTGCCCTATACTAAAGTAAGACACACGAAGCTCAATGTTTGGAGTACCCAAAAGATATCTCTCATACTCTAAAATCCTACTAAAGGATGACATGAAAAACAAATTTGGAAAATTGGGCAAAGCTTTGCTGAAGGGAGATGTGAAATCAAGTGAAGGCTCATTAACCAAGACTGCAACAGAAACAACATCAAATGATAAGCCTCTCACCCCACTAGAAGAATGTTCTGAGAAGTATCGAGTTGAATTAGAAGAAAGCTATTCATCCCTAATTCAAATGAGCGAGGACGATATTGCCATCCAGGACAACTTTAACAAGGGGATTCAATGGGGTGGACATTCTCCAACACACTTTCTAGATAGAACAGCTGCATATCGATCGATCCCGGAAAAGAGCGATATTTTGACAACTCCCTGGGCTGAATTCAAGAGAATTTACGGTGTTTTGGACCAATTAGATAATGACAAAGCGTTGTTCGAGAGAGCCCTAAAACTCGCAAACAACAAAGTACCATTGCCCAGAAACCGAGCAAGACAAGAAAAGGTATTCTATGATAGCTGCAGAGATCTTCGACGTGGAGAGCCTGCCAAACCCTCACTCCTTATCGATCAAATTACGAAGACTGTGTATCCGTACAACGTAGTAGGATTCGATAAGACAATCTCTGGATTTCCTTTAAGCGGTATGAAAGCTGTAACGGCAACAGGTGATAAGCTCCTTCCACAAGAATTTGTCGAAGATCAAAATTCTCGTCCCTTTGACACCGTCATTCCGTTTAAGAAAGAGTATGTGAATATAGTGGATTACGAAGTTATGAAAAATTGCATAGAACCTCATTACTCTAAACCGAGAGATTTGAAAAAAGTCTTAAAGGCAATTGGGAAACCAATTTTTGTGGACGATATTTCTAATTACGAAAACCTTGGTCCTCAACTGCTGCCTTTGGTCGAAGCAGTTCACACCGAAATCAAACATCTTTGTCGCAGCCTTGAGTCGGAAAATATAGATACACAAGATACTGAATCAAAAGTTAGCAATGATAATGATCTAGGTATGGATATTTTCTCGGTTCTCACGCGCTCAGATGAATTCTCCTTGATTAAAAGTGGCGAATTTGTCTTGGCTTCCAAGCATCAAGATGCCACTATTCAAGAAGGGCCAACCTTCAAGTATCTCATTAGAGCGTTTGACTTAATTCCCTTCTTCGGCATGAATCTTGTCACCCGCAAGCAATATCATTTGTTCTACAGGCATCTATTTAAAATTTTCATGATCAACTCCGAACGCCAAATAGATACTTTAACCCGAACAAAATACAAACTGCCTACGGAAGTGAAGGATTTTACGAGAAAGCTTTATGGCAGAATTCACAACAAAATTAAGAACAAGATCATGCCCGTGGCGTTGAAGCATAGGTGCGTGTACTCTCTGAAGTTTGACATCGTTTTATATAAACCAATGAAAACGAGCTCTTTTCTGAGATTTTATTGGAACAGAAAACAGCATAACTCAGGTGTTTCGAAGGCTCCTGCCACACGAAGACAGAGCTTGAAGTTCAAAATACTTGAGATTTCGAGATCGGTTTCATAATCCAAAGAATTCTCTTTCTATATTTAATCAATCATTGCTTTTGTGAACTCAAGTATTTGTTCCGACTATGTTAATTTTTACTCGAGTGATCGCCGCATTAATTTACCGTGGCTCTTTGAATTATCGGTAATAAATGCAACAATGAGAAAATCCATTTACATTATATTTGCTCCTATTTTAATTTTCTTTCCATTTAAGCCTTATTTTTGTCAAATTTATGATTGAAATTATGATTTATTCGTACTTTGTGCAGTGACGGTTCATCCTTTTTCATGCACACAAACTAGAGGTTCTTTTTTCAACAGTCAACTACGACCACAGAAATGGTAAACAAAAAGCTCGTTCAAACCAAGACTTTGCCGGTGTTGCCTCGTTTGGCTTTCAAGAAGACTGGAAACAGGAAGGTCACGAACAAATGCTTTGTTCTCATGTCTTCTCTTCTAAACTGCTGGGCAGCCAATGGAGATGGCTCCTTGCAATGTGCATCGTTCGAACACGATCTAAAAATATGTATGGAAACAAATAAGCAGATGAAGGCTCCTGCTGATTCTTTGAAATATCACGCAAATAGATTGTACCCCAAATTCACAAAGAAGCTCGATTAAGGGCTTATATGTACATAGGAAACTAATGAATGATGGGATATAGAATTCAATGTATTTACTAGATATAAGTAGAGCACCATAAATTTAACGAAAATTGTTATTACGAAAAGCCAAAAAAAAAGCTAAAATCTTGAAATAATTAGAAAAGACAAAAAAAAATTGCGATTTCTGTGGATCGAACACAGGACCTCCAGATCTTCAGTCTGACGCTCTCCCAACTGAGCTAAAACCGCTTTATATTATGGTGTTGCAAAGTGGTTTGATATTATTGGTAGGTATTAATCTATGCTTCTCCTTTTTACAGAAGCCATTGAAAGTTAATTATATACTCAAATGAACAATTCAGATAAGTGAAAAGGAAAACAGCGTAGTTTCAGCTTCTTGAAGTGCCCAACCAAAGATCGTGATAAGCGAATACAATGATCTCCCATGTCCAAGACAACTTCGAAAAATCATTCTTACTCACAATAGCAACTTTTTTTTTGAAGTTTTTTGTGTGAAAGTTTCGGTTTATCGAACAATGAAATTTTAAAATTCTCGTTGTGTTTAGCTTGAAGTTTGTAAATTTACGGAAAGCTGTTCAAGATTCGAAATAGATGTGAAAACCAAAATGTCCCAAAAAATCGTCAGTATCCATGCATTGACTAGTATCTGGACAGCAAAAGGATTTAAAAAATTACACAAATTTCTTTAATTTGTCATAATTTCCAGATAATATTGTCGGCTTCATTCTTTCTGATTGGCGCCGAGGCAAACATAGATGTGATACATTGTCACTAGTATATGACTTAATCAATCCTATTTAGTTTATCTTTTAAGTCTACCATAGATCGGAATTCAAGTGCTGTAATATGTGATGGAGGTGTTTTCAAAGTAAACATATCGTACATCGGGATGATTTTGCCTGGCCAAGAGAAACCCAGTGGGATACCAATATACCACCACCAAATGATTTAAATCATAGTAAATTTGGCATTTATACCACCCAAACGCAAGAGGTATAATGATTTAGTGCCCTTTTTAATTACAAAGGGAGATCTATTTTTAGCATATAAACACCCTTTGGTGAACCATCACATCATCACAATACCATACACACACACACGCTCTTCCACACAACGCAAAAACAACACCTAGTAGTTTCCTTCAGCTGCGAAAACTAATAATGATATTCCTAATACAGCTCCTACTACTATTGCATGTATCTCTAGCGGCCTTTGTCGAATCATTTCCACTCAATGTGTACGACACTTCAAGTATAGCTTTCAAACCATTTGTGATTTATGTAGCCCTCGATACCAAAAAACAAATGTTGAAGTTTTTCATAAACACAAAGGTTTTTTCCCATATGCTAAATGAGACCAATAGTACAGTTGTGTCTGACGTAAACCCCGAAACTAATCGGTATACTACATTGCATGTGGACATTGACTTCATGGGCAAAAAATTTGTGCTGGAAAACTTGAGACTATGTGAAGTTCTTGCTGTGAAAAATACTTCTTTGTATGAAAACACACCCAGGTATCATCCCGTCATTGCCAATGATACCTCGGCAAACAAAAGCGACTATCTGCTTCCAACGTCACTCCCATACTATTATCCCAATGGTACACGAATTTCAAGAAGGCTGCGAAAGAAAAGGGAAGAGCTCAAATTCACAAGGAGAAATGATACGTTTTGCTATTCTTGTGGCTCAGAAGTTGACACATTCCTAGCCACCCTGAACTCTTCAATTTACAATTACTTCTCGAATTCAACGGGCCGACTAGTTCAATGTCCCTTGTACCAAAACGACTCTGTAATTATTTATTACCAAGCAGATGTTAGCAACTTTTATCGAAAAATTGGTTCTTATACTGCCAGGTTTACCATTGTTTCGAATGGAGAAGACCCTAAGATCATAGGCGGTGCAAGCTGTTATGTGACGCCCATCATCCAACCCAAGAGCCTTGAATCTGTCATATTCTTCTTTGTCTTGGCACTTCTTTTAATAGCCAACGGCTTGAACTTTTTCATTATGGCATTTTCGCCAGATCAAGAGTCCTCCAACCCTTTCATCATCGAAGCTTCCACTATATGCAACAAGCGACTCTTGGAACAACTAGAAGCAAGCACGGACAGGATCATTAGCTACTTGCAATTCGCCCTCTTCATGGGTGGCCTCAATATCCAATATCCAGGGTTTTATCAACCTTTAATCGGCCAAATTCGTTGGTGCTCTTTGTTAGGCTTCAATATCCTTAACAAGAGATTCGCAGTTCCATCTCTTTTGAGTGACAATGCTTACATTACGCTTAATTTTAGTGGATTGAAATCGTTGTCACTTTACAGTTCAAATGGATTCATTCATTACAGTTGGCAAAACTTCATGGTTTGTTTGATCATCTGGATGGCGTTTACAATGGTCATATATCAGTTTTTTATAGCGCTAAAGCTCACGCACTTGAAGCTGAAGCTTAAAGTGAAGGCCTCAAAGCTCTTGAAACTTCGGAAGAAAAAGGAAGCGTTCGACGATAAAGAGGCTGGAAAGGAAATTCAATCCAACTATTCCATCAGAAGAAATGCATGGGCACTTGTCGGCCATTGTCTTCGTGTATTTCTAAGTACTTTTGGTTTTGTCTTTTTGCTGCTCACTATCTTTATGTTATATTCAGCGGGCACTTTTTCTACCGTTGGCTTCACCGAAGAACAAGTCATTCTGAGATTGAATGCCTTTGACTCCACATTCCCTTATGACTCCTTAATTCCCAACCAGCCCCCTAACCGCTCTCTATATGTTGTATCAGCAAAAAACGTTGCAGGGGGTGTAATTTCAATTCTTCTCTGGTGTGGCTTCGCACTTTTTTTTGTATTTTACTATCTCTTACCTATCCGTAACTGGCGAATCAAACCTTCCGCAAACGTTTCTAGACTTTACACTTCCGTCAAAACAATCATTACATGGGCTTATCTTTACAGTACTTACAAGCCAAGTAGAGTTCACTACGTTCTCGTCGATCTCCTGGGTGTGATATTGGCGCTGATTGTGGTTGGTGCTGTTCAGTGTAACGGAACTGCACAAGTGATATGCATGATTGTCATTGAGTTCACTCAGCTCGTTCTACTCGTAATTATTAAACCCCATTTTTTGAAAATGACATGGCACTCATTGCCATGGATAATGCGCAGCGCTCGAGTCGTGATTGCCGTTCTTTGCATCCCCTACATCCGCTCTTTGGGGATATCAGAGGCATCTCGGACTTACGTGGCCTACGTTCAATTGATCATCCACATCGTTGTCGTCTTTGTGTATGTGGCACACCTTGTATACTGCTCTAGCTTAGTGTTGAAGGCTCTATTAAGGAAGCGTAGAGGTAGCCCAATTTACGCAGTTCAAAACTCTTCAGTTCCTGAGAGCCTAGACAATCTTTTGGCTAATGTGGAAAAGCAACCCTCTATTCCAATTTCTTATTACAAAGAGAGACCGTTCGATAACACTGCATCACTGATAGGCAATGCAGACGATGAAGAGGTGGATTATTATAGATCCAACACTGGGCATATGTTCCTCAACATGAATGCAACTATGTCTCAAGTTGAAGTCGTGGAGCCAAAGGATATTGCCAATGAAAATATCTTCATCGATAAACCTACTCATGCTAATCGCGATTACACCACAAGAGAAGCCGACAGAATCTATCAATTTGGGCTTTCAAACCCCAATATTGATCCCGAAATTCGCAAGATGTGGGAGGCTAGAGAAAGAGTGCAATCTAATGGTATTGAAGAAGCACAACAAGGGAAGTCTGGCAGTCTGGGCCTTGGCAAGTTTTTTCTGCGCAAGAAACCTGTTCAGGAAACAGGATTTCAAGTGTCTCGTCCTCGTCCATTGATTGTCAAAGATGCCTCTCTTAGTGCTGAAGAAAATCAGCAGTAAAATATATTTAATCATGCGCATTCATTACATCCTTTAATTATACAGTCTTGTGCTTCTTGCGTTGGCGGCTGGTTTCATCCACGCTGAAGCTCTTGCTCAATATATTTTTAAGTAGTTTGTCATCTTTGATTGTAGAGTATTTCGCTTCGCCACTAAAAAATACTTTGTCAACATCTAAACACATTTTTAGGGACGCGGCCTCAGACATGAGCACAACTTTTGCTTGCTGTTCTCTCGTTTCGATATTCACGTCTTTACCCAAGTCAGCTTGGACTTCTTTTGGGTACTGTGACAATCGGTCTTCCAAGATGGCTTTGTATTTTAGCAAAAATCCATCCGTTAGCTTCTTGGACTCTAATAACTGATAGCATTTTTTAAACATCCTCTTAACGCTTTTAAAGATGACTTCCTCCGAATCACTGAGAAAATCGTTCTCTTGGTCAACTTTAAATATCACATCGAGCAATTGAACTACAAATATCAATTCGAAAATGACTTCACCGGATGCAAAACAGTCATAAGAGTCCAACAAAAATGCTTCACCTTCCTCTTCTTGAATCTGTTTCAAGCAACGAACGGCAGTGTCGAGTTTATCAGCTGGTTCGAACTGTCGGGATAAATCGGTCATTGAAATTTCTGCGAAGTCATGTACTGAACCAGTAGGCTCAACGTAACCGTAGCGCCTTAAAATTTCGGCGTTGGGATGTTGGGAATAACTATTGAACACTTGCTCGTCTTTGCAGATTTTCTTAATACTTCTCATGATTAAAAAGTCGTCAGAGTACATCAAACTTGCATTATGGGCGTGTGTATCTGCGTTTAAAGTATCCGCAAGAGGCACCATTGACTTGAGATACTTAGCTTCTTCAATAGGGCACATTTCACTGGATTCTTCTTCATCATCTTCATCATCTTCATCTTCTTCCTCTGCAACATTGTCTTTGCTTTTAACCTTGTCTACGTCAAAAGAATAAGACATGATTAGAGATGCAACAGCATTAAATTCTTCTTGGGACACTTCTCCAATACACAGACTCAATAAGTCGCTCATTCCGCTAAACATTCTTTCAGCGGAGTCGACACCGACACGATTTATAATGAATGAAGGCTTCAATAATGCAAGTTCCTCAGAACTCCAATAGATTAATTGATTCAATGTATAGTTATTCTCGTCGTTGACAGGAAGGACTTGGAAGTATGGGAACCACAGACTTGATTCGCCCTTTACTTTCCATTCGTACAACACGACTAGAATAAGGGCCTCCCACTGAGGTAATTGCATTATCTTTTCTGTGATAGATGCATTATCATTCAGCAAGGAGCAGTTACAAGCGTTGATTAAGAGAGATCTAGGGATCCTGAATAGCTCCTCATCCTCTTCAATATCTTCAATGGCAACAACGGCTCTACCTTGATTCTGTGCTCTTAAGTCCGCAATTTGAACCTTTTTTGATATGCTGACACCTGAATCAACCAACCATGATAAGTATGCAGAGGTTCTATTAGCGAAAGTCATTTGAGGTCTAGGAGATGACTTGGGCTAGAGTTAACGCGACTCTATGTAGGGTCCCATGTAAAGATACAGATCACAACCAATTGTTGACTGGAATTCTAGAATAATGTCGCATTATAAGAATATAAATATTCAAAAAGAGTACTATGTGGATCTACTTCGGTTTTGATTCAACATCAGTGACCCTGTGTATGTAGAGTCGGCTTTGGACTTCAGATACTGAATCTTCATTTGAGCTGCGTAGAAATTTGCCATCCGAAACGCCTAGAGCTATGAATGACCCATCCTCGTTTAGATCCATGTGCGAGATGAATCTAGGCAGAGGAACCTCAGGCAATTGCTTCATCCTTTTTCGCTTTTCCCAATTCCAAACACTAACATGTCCATCGCCGCCACAAGTAAACAAAGTTCCGTGGATGGGATGAAATGCCAACCCAGTAACGGGATATACATTGTCGACAGAAGAATGTGTTTTTTCTCTGTGACACTTAAACGCGAACTTTTGTTTCATTGACTCTTCCAGTTGATCAAATACATCAATAGAAACACGCCCATCGATGCTCCCAATTGCGTAGCCTTTTCCATTGGGGAAATTTTTCAAGCAGCTTATTTGGTATCGTAGTCCTGTGGGTCTTTCAGACGCTGGGGCTTCGAGCCTTCTGATATCGTAAACTTGAATTGTCTGTTTTGATTTGCCGAAAACTAAATTGTTTGAATTGATATCCATGGCAAGAATCTTCTCAGAAGTTTTGTATTGCCTTCTGTCTTGAGGTACTCGTGGATCAACATGCCAAAACCTTCCACTACAAGTAGAAGCTATGATACTGTTATTGTCTGTAGCTTTGCAGAAATTGATTCCATTTGAACTCTCCCCACATTCAGTAGTTAGAGAATTCTTAGGTGTTATTAGTGGCAGTGACAAACGCATGTTTTCAAGATCAAAATGGCTGAGGCTGCCATCCAATAGACCAACTATGGTCAATGCAGAATTAGTTTGTGCTACGCTCAATATTGGACTAGAAGCAGAAAAATCTGTTAATACTGAGGGTAAACATGTATCATGTGGTTTGATGTTGTTGTATAGTCTGACAGTGCTATCGTAAAAGGACGCGATTAGCAAATTATCTTTCAAAAAAGATATCGACGATAGAACCTCAGCTTCCAGAGGATTTTCTAGCTCAACATAGCTCATAGTTTATGGGCGCATAAAAGAGAAGTACTTGGAATCATGAGCCAGAGTCTTAGGTATGGGGTAAGAGGAATACGCGTAGTCTTGTTCGTCCTATTGAGAGCTCCTATTCGAACAGATTTATAAAAAATTCGATTTTTTGTCTATAAATGTATTAAGTATAATTATGTATCAATAAAATTGCTCGTATTACGTAAATTATACGGTTAACCAGCCAAGTTAATGGTTATCGACATTATGTAAACAATTCCGAAATCTTCTTTTCATCAAGATGCTTTGGTATATTTCAGCAGGGTCCTGGTCAGGTTCAACCCATTCAAAAATTTCACCATGGCTCATCCAGAATTCCAAGAAGATTTGCTCTTCTTTGAGACTATTCCATAAGAGCTTTCTCTTTGCTATTTCAGATCTTAGTAAGTTTAGATTTGTGCTGATAATATTACTCTCAAAGCTATCAGCCTTTGTTAATTGATGATCATTTGGGGCTATAATCTCAAATTCGTCAGAGCTATCGTGCAAGGCATCCTCGCTTTTTTGACGTAAGTGGTAGTTTTTCAAGTTGACTTCATTGTGCTCCTCAAAATATGTGATAATCTGATCAATAAGGGAACTCTGTTCCTGGTGTAAATACCTGTGTAAGTAAGAAACGTAGGGTCGCCACGAAACCCGGTTCAATTCATGAAGTCTCACCAAACCAAGAGTATAGGCCACGAATCCACCAGATAACAGTAAAACCGTGAACTGAGTACATAATAGTAGAATTGCCGAAGGTGGGTTGAAAAGGGATAAAGCTAAGCCCCCAAGCACAGAGACACCTAATGATCCACCTAAGTAGGTAGCTATCATACGGAATAAGCGGGACCGTTTGGCATCAATCAGTTTAGGGCTACCGTAGGTCTCATTTATTAATTTGAAACAGTTTTGATAATCATTTCGTCTCAATAATACTCTGGCAAATGTTTGAACTGAATTTGAGGAGAGGCTTCCAGTTCGACTCAAGTTCGTATCTAGAGATCTTAGATAGTGACTAACTACTAATTGAAATTCCAAATCAACATCAGTGGCCCTAGAACCCAAAACGTATGCATTGACAACAGATTTATCAGATACAGTTTCTACCCAATTTCTTTTCAAGAACTGCCATAGCTCTTGCTCTAGTCTCGAACTTGAGACGTTAAGCTCAATACCCAAAAGATTGGAATGCTTATTTGAGCTTTCATACTTGAGCCGTCTGCCATGTAGATTTGCCAATTTTTGTATCTTCCTGTTTGCTCTGATGTAGTCTCGAAGGAGGCTGGAAGAGAGACGATCTTGAGTTGAAATCTGTCCGCATCTCTTTGTGAGGGACTCGTAATTCAAGGGATCTCTACTAAAAAAATTATTGCGCAAAATCTTCCTCATTCCTTACATTTTCCGATCTTTAATAAGTTCGTATCATTTAGCACAGTTGAGGTGCTGGAATGCTTCAAATCAGGATGTACAGGTCAAAGGTTGCCCGCATGTCAATGACATTTCCTAATTTGGACGTTATCTAAATAGTGACAGGAGAGGCGATCTCTACATTCCGTACGGGATCAATATCTCTCGTCGACATAAACTTTCCTTTGCAATACTTTTTTCAATATATTTGATTCAATAGGCTCGTTTAACTTCTAGATAGCGAGTATGAGCTCTGATAAAATCGTTTCTGCTTCAGGCGATCAGGAGTCAGAACAACAGACATTCCAGTCCGTAAAAAAGGAGGATGGCCATGCTCACGAATCTACGTCTTCTTACGATACGTCAGAAATAGGCAAGGCTGTGCCTATGACTATGGTCAATAAACAAGGAACGGAAGGAGAAGTTAAGCAAATGTATGTGGAGCTGGGCCTCCCTTCAAAAGCCATCCCTGAAGACGACGAATCTATATACTCTGGATCAGTTCATCTCGGACGTCTCGATACCACTAAGAGCCGAAATGTGAGCAACGCTCAGCCAGACTTGACCGTCACTACGGCTGTCGAGAGCGTAATCCCACCACGTCTGAGAAGAAGACCTATCAGCGAAGCCCCAAACCAAGGAGATCCCGTAACTGCATCTCCAAAATCCATCAAGAGAACATCCATAGCTCTCAATGAAGGTTTGGATCAATTGATGGAGAGTGCAAATTACTTAAAAGAAGAACCTTCTGCTGACCAAAAAGACACCGTGAAGCCCATAGCTTTAACAAAACTTATTACTGGGAACTCTCAGGATGTAAACATTTCTTCTGATGCATTTGAAACCGCCGAAGGCGACTCTGCCGCTTCATCTTTGGAGTCGACAAGCACTTCTGCGCCCTTAAGACTACCCAAACGGCCAAACGCAGCTAGTTTAGGAAAGGCTCGACAAGCCTCTTTGGAATATGCAGTGAAGTCTACTTCGCCTACTAAATCTATGCCATCGGAAGTTCTGAGTTTGAGATCCGTTTCGAGCCTTCATACCGAAGAGGAATTGATGCCCAAAAAAGAAGCCAGCTTGCCACCAGTTGAGGCAAGTTCGATAACCGATAACTCTGATAAAACGGAAACAACAGCTCTAATACCCCATACCATTACTTCTGGAATTTCAAACCCCAGCCCAAGAACAATTTATCAGGATTTGGAAACTAGAAACACCCCACCTAGTATGGCCATCATTAATCCCGTAGTCCCATTGATGACTGGGCTGGCGGAAGTTGCCAACGATGACAAGATACATAAAGAGGTATCACATTTAGAGACAGTGGGAGCAATCAGTTCTCCGATCAATGTTGCCGATACAAGAATAGGAGGTCCTCCAGAAAGCCCAATTGACTCAAGCTCTTTGAAAAACGAATCTGAAATTAAAGCGCTTGAAGCTGATAATGAGTACTTTGATATCGAAGAACCTGTTCTTGTGTCGCAACCAGCTCAAGCTCGCGTGGTAAAAGATAACATCAAGCTTGGAAAGAAAAAGAGTGTCAAGCGGAACAAACGTAACAGAAAGTCAGATTCTGAACTCAAGCTAAAGCCTTTCAGTTATGCCACGTTAGTCAACTTGTTGGAGAGCATCAATGGTACCGTTATTGGAGAGGAGTTCGACAGCTTGAATTTGCCAGTTCAAGAAAAGCAATTGATTGAAAAGATTATCGATCTGTTAAGTCGTCTCACATCTGATATGGTGATAGACGAGAGCCGATACGCCGTCGGCATTGCCCGCTTGGAGAAGGCTCACAGAGCATTGGAGGGTTTTATGTAATTTGGGATTCAATTCAAAACTTAATAAAATTGGGAGAAAATAGTTCGACTGATTTAGCGTATACTACCAGAAGCTTTGAAGATTTGGGTGCTATTTCAAACTGTAATTTCACTGATAAAGTCCAAGAAGAAAGGGGCTCATTTAGCGATATCTACACCCTTATTTAATTCGCTATTGAGTAGATAAATGAGACTCCCTTTTTTAAAATTGTGAATTTAGGTCATAAATTTACTGCTTTGTTCTCATTTATTATCACTTTCTCAAATTTCATTTTGCGTCAAACGAAGTCTGTAAAAGTGGGGAAGTCAGGGCCCTCAAGGGCAGATAATGATACAGATCAAGCGAGCAAAGAAAGTCGCATACAATCGCCGAATATATCTTGTAACCAAAACTTTCCCTAACCTCATACATTTGCACCCAGACTCTAGTTATTTGAAGTTTCTCTTCAGCCGTTTATAGCCCTATATATGCCCAGTAAAATACAGGGCCAACCCCCGAGAATGCCTCTATTAACACCCGATAGAGATGGAGAGCCGCACTAGTTCAGGATGCAGGACATGTTCAAAACGTTATATCTGAACCTAATAGCACGATCTAACATAATCGTGGCATAAATTATAAGCGAAACGATCTCGGATTTCCTAATATGATATGCGAATTTTTTGCCGCCTATAATCTCAAATGCTTATGTGTTTAGACTCTTTACACGTGTGGCATATAGTAAACGTCGGGTAAAGTAAGCGCCTGCATATAGATATGATGATCCTAAGCTAGCAATGAGATGATTGATCCAATTTGTTGAGAATTACGAGACTTTCACCAACAATAGGCCAAAGAGAATATTTTTGATCCTTATCGATTTCGAATAAAACTGAAACAATTCAATATAGACCACAGTAAACCTGTCTTGCGTTAGCAGCCAACAAATCTTTGCTGGCTCATGCGTGCCGTCTTTTGTTGGCTTATGTGCACCACCAAATGAGGGTTAGTGATGGGGGAGCGTTCCCATACTTCTGATACAATCTCAAGAGAACACTGTCTTTTCCTACAACTCTGACGATTACTATAAGAACCAACGGCGATTCAAACGAATTTGTTATCTTCGCTTGATTCGTACAATCTGTATTGACGACTGCGAGCCCGATCCTTAATTGAAAGCGTATTCCCGTTATTTACCCGTGACCCCGGACTGGAGGCAAGTTTCAAGGCGTAAGACCTACGACGAAGAACATTTATGCTTTTTGTAACCAAGACGTGACAATAATTGTGATAATCTTTCTCAATTACCTCTATAGCATCCATCATCTACTTTCAGTATCCCAAATCATCGTATAGTCATTCCTTTTCTTTGTTTAGTTGTCATGAGCTCTCAACAAACGCAAAAACGCGAAAGAAGAACGTTGGATCCAAAACCCGAGCTAGATACCGCGTATATATCTCCAAATGATTCTTCACCTGAACTCTTTCATGTTCCCATCCTGCCACATGCTTTGCACAAGAATCATTTGCGCATTGCAGTTCCAGGCAAAGAACCATTTGAGTTGGGTGAACCAATCCAGCTAAGCGAAGAAAATGCACCACCAAACTTTTCCAAAGCCCAGTTTTCTCAGTTACCGACGCCTATTATAAGTGGAGGCGGCTTTTCGAAATTGCTTATTCCCCCAAAGCGTTCGAATCGCCCTGCTTGCTCTGGAAGAGCTGTCTCAGAATTCGTTCCAAACAACTACGAGAATAGAAGTCCAGTAGACCGTCCGATAAGCAGTCGTAATGTTTCAAATCCTACAGAAATAAAGACGCCAGAGAAACGCCAAAACATTCCGCTGCCCCCACTAGAGTTTGCATCAGACTTTTCGGAGAAGCTTATATACTCGCCGGCTCTGAGAAGTTACTTTGCCCCTGGTGTTATAATTGGAACCGGATCATTCAGTACCGTCATTCTGGCGCAACAAATCTCTGATCCTAACGTAGTTGTTGCTATCAAAATCATATCAGTACCTACCACAGATCTGGCTAGCATCAAAAACTTTAAATCATATATTTCACGTGAATTGGGTATATTGTCTAATTTACAACACCCTTGCATTATTAAGTTGTTCGACTACAACCTTACCATGCATATCACTCCCCAAGAGATCGCTAATTCCTTTAATTCTGTATCTTCTTCCAGAAGCGTGGAGTCTATACATCAACAGACGAAATTGGATACAGAACTCGAATCCTTGCTCGATGAGCATGACTTACGTGCTTCAAACAAGCAGTACTATTTCCTTCAGTATTGCTCGGGCGGCAATTTGTTTCAATACTTGGAGCTGAAATACAATCTTTTGGGGCATGAAATCCAGTTTTGGAAGCTCTTGACCCGCATAACTGCAGAATTGATAGCATCTGTATCTTATTTGCATGCTCAACGTGTTGTGCATAGGGACATCAAACTTGAGAACATCTTGTTAAATTATAAGTTTGATGACGACCTAGCTGAATTTAATGCTTTTGCGGAGATGAATCCGATAATGACTCTTACTGACTTTGGGCTATCAAAAAGAATCGCCTTCAAAAATCAGCTCTTGACAACAAAGTGTGGATCACAAGATTATGTTAGCCCCGAGCTACTAATGGGATTGGACTACGATGGTATCTTGTTGGATTCCTGGGCCATCGGAGTAGTCATTTATGCAATGATAGAAAACCGTCTTCCTTTTGATGTCCCACCTTTAGAATTCATGGAAGCGTCAAACATATCTCCCTCCGTTATCAAAAGACGTAGAATGAGACACAACCCAGCTTACAGAATTGCGATGATAGATTGGGATTGGTATCGCGCGCTAACTTTGCTCAATGACCGGCTCATGAGCGAAGAATGTAAGCGACTTATTAAGAATTTGATGGCAGTTGTTGACGCGTTGTTAATACGGAAGGAGAAGAGAAAAACTGCTTCTGATTTGCTTCACGACAGTGACTTCTTCTGGATTCGAGAGCTTCTTCCCAGAAGTGTCTTAGAATTTGACAGCTTGTGATTGATGACGGGGACGGTGCCCTACAGGGAGGTGTCGTAATTTCAACTGGCTTCTATAGGTATAGGTATTGGAATAGGTATCAGTGGCCGTTTATAACAAAAGGATTAATAAAATCATGATGAAATTGTTACGTTCTGACGTCTACACTCTTGACTTTTCTGTCTCCGGTCATAGCAATCCGAAGCAGTGTCTTACACGGTTGAAGATATGTTTGATATGCTTACTGTCGCATTTTGACGTCCTATCAGGAGGCTGGACGCACAAATACGAGTTAACCAACTTTCTTGGGCTGGCCCTGTCACTAGTACATGCATTCCCGTTTTCCAAATTCTAAACTCCAACTTATCTTCTCTACATTGTTTTAAGCTGCTGAGGAATCCCCAATCCGTCGCATGCTGCGCATGTTTTAGATCAGAAATAAATTATAATTGAAGCTCGCGAGTAACATCATGTTATAAAAAAAAGTCAAGAGTTCAGACATCGAGTTTGAATATACTAGTGAAAGAAATTCCAATAATTCGAATTAATTTGTTTTGTAACAAAAGGTCATTAAGCTTGGGTTTGCAGCGTTTATGCCCGAAGGCTAGGCATGTAATGAGTTTACCGGATTTGACCCAATTCGAGCCAAATTAGGCAACTGCCAAAACACAAAAACCTTAATTTGACAGGACTCTACAACGGCCATCAGTTACAGAAAATATTCAAACGAACAGCATATTGAATGTTCGCTTTTTATTTGTTTAATAAAAATTTCTTTGGTGGCGAACCTTGTCATTATTGTGGCCCTTCTATAAATAGACAATGTTCATTACCCGAGTGCGATTATGTAATCTAGGTAACACACCTTGTGCCAATGATGGGTGTTCGTATAAGTCAGACAGTGCCAAGTTATTAGCTTGACTTGGTTCGTATTTGAGGTAGGAATATTGACAAGCATTATGTCAAAAAAGGTAATGTTCCAGAGGCATCAAAAGTGGACGAACCCCCAAAATGGACCAAGTCCATACAATGCTAAGCTAAATTAGAAATCAATCCAATTATGTGAAAGCTTCAAACTATTCACATGTACCAAATAAATTCCGCCGCATTTCCACGGCTAGGCGATGACATGAGGCACAGTGGGTCATAATCTACATTGTCAAAAGATCTAAGTCAACGAAATCCGCCAGAGTTTCATGGAATCGGAATCTAATCAAAATTTGCCAAGACCGCTTGAATTCTCGCTTAATAACAGTTCTTAATTTTAATTTTAAGAAATCCATTAGGTCAGAGCTTTCCGAAAGGTTGCAATGTACTCGTTAGTTGCAGCCCTGTACAAACCTTTGACAAGTTCCGTTCCTGGTTACTAAATGCAATGTAGCCGCTCGTAAGCGTTTTTCAGGCGTTAGACTAAACACAGCATATATTAATTGACGCAGCTACACCTCACTTTGTTTTTTTAATTTTTTATTTTGCTCCTTACAAATTTATAATTTTGCAAATTAATTCATTTCACTTCGAAACAAAACTCGCTCCAACTATGAATTTAGCTGGAACTGAGGTCCTTAAAGTCCCTGAAGAAGAGCGAGTCTCTATCTCCACGAATAATTTATCTGTTACAGTTCCTGGTAGAGGACAAAATGGTCAAGTCAACATTTTGGATCGAGTATCCTTTGAACTCCCTCATTCCAACTTAATGGCTATTATGGGAGGTTCTGGCTCTGGTAAAACGACTTTGTTGAATGTCTTGGCTCAAAGAACAAATATCTACTCCAACAACCTAGAATTCTCAGGGTCCCTTAATTACGAATGCGCCAACAAAGACAAGAGCAAAAACATTCTGGTTGCTTACATGCTACAAGAAGATGAGTTCCTACCCGGGTTGACACTTCTTGAAACACTTCAATTTCAGGCCCAATTGCGTCTTCACTCTAGTACTAGAAGGCAACAAGATGAAATCATTCAAACATTATTAAACCTTTTAGAGTTAGAACATCGTAAAGATGAGGTGATTTTATCTTTCATGAATAAAATTAACTTGTCGGGTGGTGAGCAGAGAAGAGCATCTCTTGCTATCCAGCTCCTTAATAAACCTCAAGTTCTATTCCTTGATGAGCCAACCACCGGTCTCGATACTTCCTCTGCGTTGACATTGGTACATGTGCTTCGAAAACTTGCCTCTCCAGAAATCGGTATTACTATCGTTATACTGATACATCAACCTAGATCTGAAATCGCCGAACTCTTCAATAAACTTTGTGTTTTGACCAGGGGAGGAAGACAGGTTTTTTTTGGCTCTTTAGATGAGTCTTTATCCCATTTCTCGGAGCTAGCTGGAACTGGGCTCGTTGAGAAAATGGATTCTTCTGCTGATGCCTACGCTATGTTGAACAGAATCATGGCTTTGCTGGTTAAAGACACAAGTTCACAAGAGAAAGAAGAGACTACTGCGCAATTAACGAGCAGTCTAGTCACTCTGTGGAGAGAATTTCATCCTGTATTACAAGAACTCACCGAAGAGGAGCAAAAACAAAACTTCAAAAAATGTAGCCAGATTTTCAAGTCCAATAACCCTCTACCATTTTATAGAGAGGTTTTTGTTTTGACGAAAAGAACAATGCTTACTTCAGTAAGAGACAAGGTTTCCTTAGGTGCTATACATGGTGGTGCCGCGCTTATTGGCATCACTGTAGGTTGGATGTTTTTTAAACCTATCCCAAATGAATCAGGAATAAGATCCATTACTTCATCTTTGTATGCAATATTGGAGATTGTGGGATTTGCACCTTTAACCATGGAGATTTCAAGACTTTGGTCAAGCGACGGTAAGTTTTACTTCAAAGAGTACAAAGAAAAGTGTGTTTCCCCTACTGGTTTTGTTGTGTCCAGAAGAATTGCGAAGTTCATAGTTGAGGATCTCCCAATGGTTCTGATTTTCTCACTAATAACATACTTCATGTGGGGCTTGCGTCTTGGACTTACTTACACTGACACTGGGGACGCGACTTACTTCTTCAAATACTATGCAATAATCCTTTTAGTTGGTTTGGTTTCAATGTCCACGGCGACTCTTGCCTTCGCTTTAGCAAATGAATTTTCCACATCATTATTGCTCACTAACATCTTCTACCAGATCCAAAATTGTGGATGTGGCTTCTTTGTGAACTCCAAAAACACTCCCGTTTATGTCCGGTGGGTAAAGTATATTTCATATTTTTGGTACGCTTTTGGAGGTTTGGTGTCAAATCAGTATACCCATTGGGAAGGTAAGTGTGAGTTCCCTTCAGGTGATTTGAGGTGTTTAGAATTCACTGGTAATTATCAACTCAGAGTTCTAGGATTTCCTCAAAATTGGGTAGCTGCCCCAATCGGATATTTATGCGCGTGGCTTATTGGAACAAACATTATAAGTATTCTTGCATTAAGATACTTTAAGAAGTATGAGGTTGAAATCGCTCGAAAGAAGAAAAATAGAATAGGTACCGGAGTTTCAACGGACTCTGCTACATCTTCATCGGATAGTTCTACCAGTGATAAAGAGGCAGATATTTATCGCAGTCCATCAATTAATGTGAAAAATGTGAGTCTTTCTGTGAAGGTGAAAAGTTCACAGAAAATGTTTTCGAAACGCGTTGATCGTACTCTTTTAAACAACATCTCTGCAAACTTTGTACCTAATGCTGTGAATGTAATAATGGGACCTTCGGGCAGTGGTAAGACTACACTTTTGAACCTTTTGGCAAATCGCTTGGAAATTCAATCTCCAAAGAGACGTGGAAGTATATACTTGAACGATGTTCAAGAAATCAGTCCGAGCGATTTGTCAAAAATGTCTGCTTATGTCACACAACAAGACAATTTACTCATCAACACCTTAACGGTGAGAGAGACTTTATATTATCAAGCGGTATTGCGTCTTCCTCCTGCCGACCATTGCAGAATTCCGGCAATTATCGCATACCTAATGAGACAGACCGGCCTCGGAGATTGCGCCGACACTCCCATTGGGAATTCCGCAAAGAAAGGTATTTCTGGAGGAGAGAAAAGAAGGGTATCTATTGCAATTCAACTTTTAAGTAGGCCCAAAATATTATTTTTGGATGAACCAACTTCAGGTCTTGATTCTGCCACTTCCATTGCCATCTTACAACTATTAAAGGAGTTGGCAGCGCAAGGTACCACCATTGTGGCCACAATTCACCAGCCAAGTAAAGCGATGATGAACAGATTTGATTCCCTAACGCTTCTCGCTAGAGGAGGTTCGATCATTTTTGATGGTCCTGTATCTCACATGGCCCTGTACTTGCTGAAAAAAGGATATGCTTGTCCAGGGTCTGTGAATCTAGCTGACCACATATTGGACTTGGTTTCAGTCCAGTTGGGTGAAACAAAGGAAGATTCTCAAAGTAGAATTGCTTATCTTGTCCAAGAATGGGCTGGTACCAGCCCTATTTACTCCTCAACCGATTTTTCTGGCGAAGTTGTAGATTTGTCGACTTTTCTGGGTCCCAGGGTTCCCTGGTACATTGTGTTCAAGGCCCTTTGTCAACGACTGTTCGTTGTCTCATTTAGGGATCCCGACATTTTGTTCACGAAGGTGTTTACTATTTTCTTACTTGCTATAGTGTATGCTTTATTTTATGCACCACTCAAAAACAACACTTCAAGTATAAGTAACAGACTTGGTTTGATTCAAAGTGTCTGTAACTTGTACTATGTTGGTCTTCTCAACAACCTCTCTTTGTTCCCATCTCAAAGGAATCTTTTTCACCAAGAGTATAAGGATAGAACGTACGGGGTAGGCACGTTCTCGCTGGCATACCTGGTAGTTGCTTTTCCTTTTGAGATCATTCCAAGTCTATTTTTTTCAGCTATTGTGACTTTTGTGATCGGTTTGCCTCGTACACCACAGATGTTCTTGAGTTTATTTTACTGCTCATTTGTATGTGTAAACTGTGGAGAATCAGCGGGTATTTTTTTTAATAGTATCTTCACTCATATGGGTTTGGTAACAAACGTGTTGTCGAATGTATTCATGCTTGGTTTATTCATGGCCGGAACCATGTCCTTGCAAATGCCGGCTTTTTTTCAGGTTTGGAACTTTTTGAGTCCAGTGAAGTACGTTACACTTTTACTTGCCAACATGGCTTTTGGAGGTCAACATTTCCACTGTGTGGGCGGTAATTGCAGCTTGTCAACAGGAGACAAAATCCTTTCTGAATACCATATCAAATCTCCAATTGCCATTTTATTTATTGCAATGTCCGCAATTTTAGTCGTCGGGCGTGTTATTGCTATATTGTCGATTTACGTTAGAGCCAAGCACTCACGTTAAGGCTACTGGTTTTCTTGGACATTTGATTTCTTTCAAGAACACTTAAACGAATAAATGAATGATAAAACTTATCGCATAACTTTTATGAGTTCTTTATAATTTGCGAGCATAAATCAAGCTGAGATGATAGTCGACTGGAAGTAGTTTGTGCATAAATAAAGACCCAAAAAAAGACTCGACTTTGTGTTCTAGAAATATCATAAATAATTCTGGATCAAATTACTTCCTTTTAGGTTTTGTCTCAACTGAATTATCTTTTATCTTAAAATTCAAATAGAATGGATCCATATTATAATCCTTTTTCACCCCAGATTACGTCTTGTACTCACCAGAAGTCCGAAAGGCTTACAAGTCACTCTAAGGAAACCCAAACAACGCAAGGTGACAGAGAATCGGCATTTGCCCTTCTTCTCAATTGAAGTCACATATAGAATTTACATCTCAATCATCATTGTCGAATTAATCTGTACATAATAGTTCCCACAACAGATACTTACTTGTTCATCGTGCGGAATGCCACCGAACACCGACGCTCAACATCGGCAAAATGGGGTTCATGTGGCTGGATCGAAATTTTTAGCACCGCCTTTACCCCATGTCACGACAAATATTATACCATTACTGAATGCCCTACGCTTCCACACCCAAGAGGCTTTCAAGCTGATGAATAAACTTGTTGAAAAATTGGCACAAACAAAAACTACGAGTAGCGATGTGAGCCGTAAATTGGCTCTTCTCAACCTCATTGTGTCAATGAGGCAAGACTTTGTTAAGATATATACTCTCGTTAAGTGGGCTCAAAGATCCAAAGACGTGTCCAAACTAATAGATTTACTCAACTGGCTTCGAAGCCAGGATTTCTACTTTGATAGTCTCAATCAAGGTATCAACGAACTCAATCATTTCTCCGGGGCAAAGCTTCCGAACTCTGACATTCCACTTGCCCTAGAAGTGTTGGTAAAAGGAAGGCCACTACTTCCATCATATAATTACATCAAAAAACCTCCAATATCGGCAAAATCAATTCTTAGAGTCATGAATGAGTTAAACTTGATTCTCACAGCCAGAATGGCTTTAATGGATAAGATTCCTCGCCGCTTTCATAATAATTATGTTGTCAAAGATGGTCGCCTTGTTATCACTATTCCAGGAGAATTTCAGGTTTCAATTACCGTTGCCAACGACTTAATCATTGATGACCCTAGCGATTATAACAAGTCTCCCTTTTACTTCATTGATTTTGCTTTCTTGTTTGGTATTAACCCAGAAACGACACTAATTACACACAAGGACTCTAAAATCGTCACAGCTTTGCCGAAGTCATCGCGGGAAAAGCTTGAGACTGTTGTAAATCAAGTCCTTCTTAATCTGTCTTTAGACGGTCTTTATGATGTCCTACACAAGTATAGCATTTCCTTCAAGTTGTTTCTCATCTCGAGACAACTAAAAGATCTTTCCATAAATAGCAAGTGGCGCGGTAACTTCCAATTTAAATACTCTTCTTCCCTAATTATAATCAATTACTGGAACAATCATTTCTTGTCTCGTGGTTGGAAGTCCTTCATCGAGATTGGATTTGACAAGAAGTATAACTTGAATTTTAGATGGTTCAAAAATGGAAAATACGACTTAAACCATAATATTCCTGATATTAATGGAAGTTCCATTGATTCTGAAGATGCTGAGGATTTAAGTATTGACTCTATTCTCACCACTATCGTTCATAAACATTCTGAAAAGATCATGGCTAAAATCCACGATCAGTTTGTTAAGAGTGTATCCTCCGATTCTGTATCATTTTTAAGCCCACACCAATTGCTAGTACAGTTGACTTCAAGAAAGTCCACTGTTTTGGCCATTAATCCCTTGACAGGCTTCTTATACTTCACTGACCCCTCACCAATAGAGTCTCAATATCAAACAAAAATCAATGGAGTACCTACGGTAGTAGAAAACAAAAACTTCATTACGGAACAAGATATGATCAAAAATATAGTAGAAAATTTGATTCTCATCCGTCTTGAAATGGCCAACAGCATTTTACGTACCAAGCTTATTACTACAGAGTGGATCCCCAACGATTTCGTAAAGATCAATGAAAACGAAACGTCTCGTTTATTTAATACTTTGAAAGATTTCCGAGCTACTCCCGCCTTTAAGATTCTGTTTTATAGGTGTCGTACCTGGCCTTCCGCGTGGTTCTTGATTAATATGAACACCGGATATAGCTCCAAAATATACTGGTGGGTTTCAAGAACGAAATCCATACAAGGTGAATGGAAGTTGCAATGGCTCATGGCTCTTGATAAACAAGAAGATTCTGAACTAGATTACAATTTTCTTAACACTCTATCAACCTCATGCTCTAATCTTATTATTCATCATCTTATCACTGAAGAATTAGCGCAAAGACGCGTTGGATACGTGATATTCGACAAGAAAGATTTTCTTTCTCAATTTAATGTCCCTATTGATTTATCTGAAAATCTGTTTCAAACAGTGATCGCTTTGCACAATACTGGGAACTTGCTTCCTTTATCCGCCACTTCTCCTACGATTTTCTTAGTTATGGAGCTTGCATTGATTGGAAGCTGTACAAAACTCAAACTCACTATGTATGGATCTCTCAATAACCAAAAGCATCTTGAACGGTTTTCGTTTCCTCAGCTTGGTTTGAAGTTACATAGTGAAAACAGTCTCTTTGAACTTCTGTCATCTATTAATTTAAACGATAATAATGATGACTCGAACGAATCCTCTTCAACTCATGATCTATTGACCCTGTTGTTTGAAAGTCTTCACAAAATTGGAATTTTGATGAGAACTCTTGATCAATTGAATACTTCCGGTTATACAACTATCAACTATGATTTGAGCCAGGTCTCGTTCCGCATTCATTCTCACTATAAGCCTTTTATGCTTCAACTCGATGGGGCTGGAAGAATGGCTTCACGACTCGTAGCTTCTGAGGATGAAGATATTAGTGTCAAATTGCTTCTTGACCTCATTAACCAAAGAATCTCAGAGAAGCGTTCAGCACAAAATGGGTGTTTCAAGTACTTAGAAGAGTGTGTGAGCATTTTCCGCGCAGCTAAAATAGTTACAGACGCTTTGCAAGCAAAAGACTCGAGACTTCCCAATAACTTAAGACGCTTGCAATTTGATATCAAATTTCAAAGTTTGAATAAAGTCCAATTCGTTTTCAATGTCAACAGCATTCATGCAACATCGCCGAAAAAGGTTCAGAAGGACAAAATTGTATTTTCTATCAACTTTGCATGGAATAAGTTTGACGTGAGGCGGAAGCTTCTTTTCAAATTCTCAATGACCGAAAATATGTCTGCGGAGAATCTAAAGTTTCGCAAACTTTTCGAGCATATATACAGAGCCACTAATGAGATACAAGAAAAATGCCACGAAAAGAAGAAAACGTTCATTAAGCTCAATTATGACTTTTTGATGGAGGGGGAAGTTCTTGTTTTATTGATGCAGAGGGTAACCGAATCCTTTGTTGTATTTCTACTGAGCGAAAACTAAAAAGTTACATAGGTATAACATTACGTAATTTCTATGGCATGATCGTAAATGCAAATTTGTAACGTTCAGGAGTGGAGGTGTTAAAAATATATTCTATCAATACATTACAGTAATAATAGTGCAAATTGCAGCCAAGACAAGAGATCCCAAAATTACAGCCCAAATGTACAATCTCTCAAAGGCATTGATATCATCTTTGCAAAGTTTTAGGTAGAAAAGGCATGGTAATATAATGCAAATGATGAAGCAAATTGAAGAGCCTAGAATTCCAATAATCTTATCGAACTCAGGCAAAAGAATAGCAAATCCAACGAACAATGCATTGACGCTAACGCGGGTTATGAATTTAGTGATATTCTTCACCATAGAGATCAACCTGCTATCATCTTCGTCATAGGCTTGAATTCCAAGAAAAGAATCCAATGTTGAAATGATAGGCTTTGCATTCAAAGGAGTTTTGGCTAGAGGAACAATACATATAAGCCCACTTATTAAAGGATAAACCCATTTGGGATAACCTGCTGTTTCGAGTAAAAGACTGGTAACTTCATTGTTACATAAGGCTCCAAACATAAGAAAACCAACGACAGCCATAGAACAATCGGTAAGCAAGGTAATAGTGTATGTTTGGAATAGAGTTTGTGTAAATTTGTGAGGGTGTCTCATATCTGATTTCAAGTTAGGGAAGATGGCGTGACCACCAAAGGGTGCCATTAGTATTCCCAAGCCAATAAAGAAATCTGGATATGATTGAGGCCAGATATTCGTCGGCATTACCTCAACCAACGAGCCTGGAGAGAAAGGTTTAAGTAAGCCACACGCAAATACAAGCAATGTAATAGAGATTGTAGATATGATACCGAACAAAGAGAACACAGATAAAACTGGAAGCGGCATAAATGTAAATGGCGTCAAGACAACAAACGCCAACAATTTGAGGTTGGTCTTGGTCCAGAGTATATCATCACCTATGAGCGAGAATAAAGAGTCACTAAATAGAAGCACCAATGAAACACCCAGACCTAAGAGATCAATGGAAAAGAGGAGCGAAATGAGAAGCTTGGCAGTCGAGCCGTAGGATGCATAGCCCAAGTCTGCGTATGTCATCAATGTCGCATCAGTGTCCAAAGACTTTGATAAAAGCCTGGCGCTCCAAAACGTGGTCAAGCAGCAAATTATCAAAAGGGGTACACCAAATACCCAACCAGTCTTGAGAAGCCCAACTGGCAAAGCCAAAAGTCCAACTCCAATTAAAACATTGACTGAATTAAAAACAGTTTGGGGGGCAGTACTCTGTCCTGCTATGACGGTGACTACATTACCATCACTATCTTCCACCTTTCTTAAACTAAAGTGAGATGCGACGGAGGCGTAAGATAATCCCAGTCGCATAGAGGAGAACGAGCGAGCTTGGTGTAATCTTTTTGAAGGAATCGGAATCGCTGGAGAGTTCGCTGTCAAAGTAGAGTTCTGGCGTGAGCGGTTTTGATTTAACATGTTTACAATGTCGTCTTGGTAGAACACCTCATTATAAGGCGAAAATGAGGAATATCCTGACCTATAAGAGCTGAATTCATTTAAAAGGTTGCTTAGGCGCTCTCCCTGTGAAGAGGGAACCATAAGTCCCGGATCAAACAATTCATCTGCTTGATTGTCGGCTTGTGGGGAACTGACGAAAAAGGAACGCTTTTTCTTTATGTCCGAATCAATTTTATGGGCCGCAAAAGACTGAGCTCTAGTAAATGATGACGCAAAGTTATGGAGAGAGTTGGGGCCCCTGAACAGTCCGAATGGTTGATCTATGATCGACAACCGTCTATTGTTCATAAGGCTAAAAGACTCGTCGTCATCAATTGGGTCTGGCATTTTGATCAATCAGCTTCGAGGATATCCTTTTATGAATTGTACTGACTGATTTTATTCGTTTGTTTGAATCTAAATGAGGAAGAAAAATGCGCAGATGTTGCTCTTAGGGCTTGGGGACTGAGGTGGTGAAGATAAATCGGCGTTCTCTTATCTGCGCCTTTATATGCAGTATAATGATTTCGAATTCTTCATTTGGCTATAAATCGTCTTTAAGCGATTAAATTCTCTAAAATTTATTTCATTCAAACACTATTTAAGGTAGAGTTGGTTTGGATTTATCTCATGAAAGTCAGAAATAATTGGCACTTTCATAGGTCGCTCTATAGATTTACGAGAGGTCAATTTTAGAAGGTCAATTCAAGAAGTTCAAACTCTGTTCATTTTAATGTTTGTTTTGGTTTAAAAGCTTGAAATCTCTTAAAATAAGGCTTCACATCCCAAAGATGCTAACTATGTTTGTGGCTTTCGATTTAGAAGCAAATTACATTGATTTAAGGAGTTATAGATGTTAGGTGCAGTAATTTGCAGCCAATAACAATATGCAGGGCTAACCAAAACAAATCCCAGATTCACAGATGAGAAATTGTTCAATCGAAATTGCTGAATAATTAGGAGAGAAATTTAAGTTTTGCATAGAATTCGTTATCTTTGGCACACTTCTTAGTGACCTAATGAAAATTATTCTTACTCTTATGCTTTGGAAAAACATGATATAGAAGATAGGTAAATCTTGATTCAAATTATACAAAGTTAAGCAGGTAAGATGCACAGTCTGAAGCCAAAGTCTTTGATATTTGATTGAAACTGCATTGAATTGAATTCACATTCAATTCCCTTCAATACGAATCTAGTGATTCTCTCAAGATGCAATGGTCAATACCTGGAAAGAGTTTTAGTACATTGATTAAATAAAAACGCGTCAGATATTTAACTCAAACCAATAAAAAAGAAACTATCAAGAGTTGTTTCTCCTCCAGAAAGATCACACAACTTCATGGTTGAGGATCCGTCAACCGATTCTGCCATTAACACAAAGAGTTCGTTCTTCGTCAATGCATCAATAATTATCACACATTCTTTTAGAATTCTCCCGTTTCTCATCGGAGTCAGTTTTCCAACTTCTATGAATTGTCATATTTAGCAGAAATGGGGGTATAACCGAAGACGGCAAATTGATGCGTCTATACAGAAGACGCGGTTAGGCTTCTTGAACTGAACAGATTTAATGCCAAAAAAGTTGAAATTAAAAAACTTTATTGAACAGCGAGTAAAGATGACTTGACTTAATTATGCAAATCAAAAAATAATGGTACTTTATTTAATAGCAAACTGAAATTTGTCTTGTCAATTTAAATAGGCCCATACACCTGACATGGCGACCACGCGTGAGACAAAGTCCCAATTAGTTGAATTTCCCGCATACCCTCTCTCTTTCATCAAACCAAGATGTCATACGAACATCCTTCAGTATACATCGCTACTTATTCGAATGTATGTTTTAATTCATTGCTCTTGTCTCTATCTTCATGCTTAGAGTCATATTTACTCCACTTGAAGTTGACAGTGTCTCTTTGCCTTATCTGTCTCCGAGTCTTCGAATAGTCATACGTTCTTTGAAATTCTTTGAGAATAATTGGCTCTAAGAATTCGATTCGTATTCCCCGTTATTTTTCTTCAATACTAATTATCTAGATCGATGTGTACGAGTGTTTAGTTGGGAACTCCCCTATAATGAGAAGATGCGACGACGACTGGGTAAACGCTACTCAGATTCTCAAACTTTGCGACTTTCCAAAAGCAAAACGTACAAAGATCCTTGAAAAAGGGGTGCAGAACGGTCAACACCAAAAAGTGCAAGGAGGCTACGGTAGATTTCAAGGCACTTGGATTCCCTTGAATGACGCCCGAAATCTAGCTAAAGAGTATGGGATCACATCCGAACTAGTTCCAGTCTTATACATAGATATTGATGACCCGAATCTTATCATTCCAAAGAAGCTGAAGCCAGGTACAACTCCAACGTCCGTCAAAGGTACAACTCCAGTTAAACGCAAATACATAAAGAAGACTCCGAAAGAAACCCCAAAGAAACAAAGAGTTGAAGAAATCCCACAACTGTCGGTATATGTACCTGAATTTTTCTCTTCTGTGGGAAATTCGCAAGGCCACCATCAAACGGATGATAGTTCGGTAGGTATGCATATGCCTCAGGTACAAATGCCTCAAAATCGAAACGGCAGCATCCATGACTACAGCCAAATGAGTGGCATAAATGAACATTTGTCGGCTGACAACAGTTTTAAGACCTACGATAATTACCTGGTCCAGGCAGGCCCTGGATTCTCATCACAGCAGCAAATGCTTCAACAGCTGCTGCAGCCGCACCAACAAAGTCATCTAATTCAAAACCACTACCCCGATGTTCTGGACAACACTTCAGGAATGGATCCAATGACTCTGCAGCACCATTTGTATCAGTCCAACTTGAAGAGTGCTCTGTCACATGCTACTAATGAAACAAACTGGTCTCAAGAAGACCAAAATCGTGACTCTGACACCTCAATTTCTTCAGGAGATGTTAAGAATGCAATGGGATATCTGGAGCCCACGCACGCTGCGCAAATGCTCCGCTATTTCAGTGAAGATAACTTACCTATTCCTTTATTCATATATAACCCAACGCCAGACTTTGACATCAACGATGCAATCGACGATGAGGGCCACACAACTTTACACTGGGCAGCTTCTATAGGAGATTTAAATTTGGTTCTCCTTGTGCTTTCAAAGGGAGCTAATCCATTAGTTGTAAGCAACTATGGTATGAACCCGCTCTCGAAGTGCATAACATTCAACAATTGCTATGACCTTGCAAATTTTCAAAATGTACTAAATGCTCTTGAAGCTTGTCTCATTCACACGGATATCAATGGCCGCACACCTTTACACTATGTGTGCCAATTCTCTAAAGTGAGATCCAAGTTAACTTCTCTATTACATTACACAGAAAGAATGTTTAAGAAAATAATTACCATTGCGGGTCATAGAACAAATAACGGCTTGGATTTGTTCCACAACGTCTTAAATCATCAGGATATCAACGGCGACACATGTTTACATCTTGCAGCTAGATCTGCTTGCCCAGAAATATATCAATATTTTTTGAGACATGGCGCCCGGGATGACCTTTCCAACAGTATCGGTGAACTGGCTAAGCAATTGATTCTACGGGTTGTTCCTCGTGCCCACGATTATAACTCCAACGACATTGTCACTATATTCGATCAACCTCGTGCGGAACCAATCCATATGGAGAGAATCCAACAAGAAGAACATATTGGTGTTTCAGCCCCTAAATATCCTCCTCCAACCAAACGAGCCTCGGCCAATACATTAGGTACCCCTATACAGCCACGCAACTCTCACACAGTAACACCAGACACTCAGCGGACCACAGTTCAAGATGACGACGAGGATGAAGATGATGTCAATGATCGTGTTTCCAAGGATCAATTGAGATCCCTCATGGAGGAGTCTTCCACAACTGTTGAAGACAACAAAGAAAATATTTTTCTTGAAGATCCGAAAAAACATACCTATGGTGCTATGTCTACTCCGAAGACCACCAAAGTTGTTGAAAGTACTCCTAAAGTAGTCGCTGTAGAGAAGCCAGTAATTGTAACACAATCACCAGTGAAGGACTACATACCGCATCCTCCTAAAATTGATAGAGCAGGCCAAGTAATTGAAGAGAACAAAAAGTCATCTCAAGTAATGAATCTACACCTCAAGGTCCCTATGCAAGATGTTGCTTCAATGTTACATGGAATGGTCAATTCTTTTGCTAGTTCATGTGAACAAGAGCTCCAGGATCTCAAAGCACAGGAAAGGCGTATCCAACTTACTTTGGAAAATTCCAAGAAGGAAGAAGGATCTCTTTCTCAAAAAATTAATATTCTTATGAGAAAAAATGGACTCAAAGATGTAAAGTCCCTAGAAGAAGCAACTGCAGAAACTAACCGAACCCTAATTAACTACGAAGCAGAGGTTTTGACAAAAGAGAGGCAACTTTCACATTACATTGAGAAGTATCAATGCAGAGAGCTTGATAATTTAGTTAGAGCACATAAAGAGGACCAGCATGATATGGACATTGCCGAAGATGATCTGGTCAAGCTTGACTTAATTGTCAACATAACAAAGGCACAACTCAAACGTGAGCAATTAGTTCGTACGCTTCTTCTGGGAATGAAGAAGTATGCCATTGATTACAGCATGAATAAGTATAGGAAGCTCATATCTCTCAGTTGCGGATTGAGGGTGGAAGACATTGACAGTTTAATTGACGGTATTGAGGAATCTCTTTCGGATGGCAGCACCTGATCTTTGATTTGCATTTTTCGGATGTATTAGATATGAATCTTACAGTACCTGTCCTTTTTTTTCTCCACGAGTTTTAATATATCGCTAATACAGACATTCGGATTATGAAATTTAGACATCTTAAAAGTAAGCACCTGATTAAGTCTAAAAATTATTTGGATAACATATTTCAATTATTTACATTTGGGTGTGGTATTTGATAAGCTCCCATCGCATACAGTAGGTCCCCAGAACTCGCTCGCACCATCTTAAAACACAACGTCACCAGTCCACATATGTCAGTGCAAAAAACCGGAAGGTCAGAATACAAAGAGCCAACAGAACACCTAACCAAATTTGGATACGCGTCTTGTATTCTAAATGGAAACACTGTAGAGGGGGGCCTCAGGTCGCTCACTTATAAGGCTATTTATGCACTGAAACTCGTCGAGGAGCTTAATTTGGTTAAGTATGCTATTATTCCTTCCGATCTAGAAGTTTTACTGTTGTGCGAACCAAAGCTCACGCCTGATCATGTCCGTGCTCTTCGTGCTGACATAGACGACTTGAAATCTAAAAGCGGAACACGAAACACCTCAGCCGACCAGATGGTTGACTTGTTTAACTCTAGACTTGACAAAGAACTCCTTGAAAGCAAATCAATTAGCGAAGACTATCAAAAGCTGCTTTTAGATGTATGCGGTGGTTCTGTCACGGACAATAGCGTTACCTTCAAACGCTTCATATCTAACGAGCCAGTTGCTACTATGGAAGAAGTCGAGGGCTTTGATGGCACAATGTATCATCAAGCTGCTGAACGTCGCCGTCAAGAAGAAAGACTTGAAAATGAAAAACTAGCACTAGAAGCTCAGAAGTTGGAAGAGGAAGCCATGATGGAGGAACTTAAATACAGAGAGCACGAGAAAGTTCTCATGGAAACTACGCAAATTAATCACAATGACGTACTGGATGCTCTGGCGATGGACATTGACCCACCTGTGGTACCAGGTGGCCCTAGCGCCGTTAGTGACTTGTCTTTTAACGTCGGCGATAATCTGGGTTTCTCTAGTCAATCTGGATCCTACTCTACTACCCCAGCCAACTAAAATCGAACCCACTTTTGGCCTTTTGGTATGATAATGTGGGACATTGTACTATATCTCAATAAAAGAATCTATTAAAGTTAATCAGTTCATAGTCCACCCAATACAACAGATTTCACCACCGTGTAATCTTCGTAACCGTATTTTGAACCTTCTCTTCCAAAGCCCGATTCTTTGATTCCACCGAAGGGAAGACTAGCCTCCGAAATTGCTCCGCTGTTAACACCAACCATGCCAACTTCCAACTCTTCTGCAACTTTGAAGACACGTTGAATGTCATTAGTGAAGAAGTATCCTGCTAAGCCAACATCAGTGTCGTTAGCCAATGCAAGAACCTCTTCCTCTGAAGAAAATTTTATCAATGGGCAAACGGGACCAAAAGTCTCCTCCTGGAAAATCTTCATATCTGGGGTGACATTACCTAAAACAGTAAGTTCGTGATAGTTAGGTCCTAAATCTGGGCGGCCATTGCCTCCAACGAGTACTTCTGCGCCGTGATTCATTGCATCTTGGACGTGCTCTTTAACCTTCTTTATGGACTTGTCATGAATCAATGGTCCGTGTGTAGATCCATCTTCAAGGCCATGGCCCAATAAGGTGCTCTGTTGAATTTTTTTGACTAAAGCTTTCGAAAATTCGTCATAAATATTTTCGTGAACGAAGACACGATTAGCACAGACGCAAGTTTGTCCGCTACTCCGGAATTTGGAGGCTAAAACACCAGCAACTGCTTTATCGATAGGAGCATCTTCAAAAACAATAAAAGGCGCGTTACCACCGAGTTCAAAAGAACACTTTTTGAGAGTAGATGAAGCCTGCTTCATAAGAATTTTACCCACATTAGTTGATCCGGTGAAAGTGACCTTTTTTACCAATTTATGTTCACAAATAGCCTTACCAGCTTCAGAAGAACGCTCCGATGGCAAAATATTAACCACTCCTTTCGGGAATCCCGCCTCTTGTGCTAAATGTCCCATCGCAAGCGCAGTCAATGGAGTTTCCGAGGCAGGCTTTATCACAGTTGAACAGCCAACTGCAACTGCAGCCGCCCACTTTCTTGCAATCATGGCAGCAGGAAAATTCCAAGGAGTAATGATACCACATACTCCTATCGGTTGCCGAAGAGCTAAGATCTTGGTTCCAGCGATGCTGGACTCAATAATATCGCCTGTAATATGCGGGGCTTGTTCACTGAACCACTTAAAGAACGATGCCGCGTATTTAACTTCACCTTGTGCATCAGCGTAAGGTTTACCATTTTCAAGCGTAATAATTTTGGCCAAATCGTCTTTGTTTGCTATTATCTCATCATACATTCTTTGAAGTAAGTCACCACGTTCTCTAGCAGTTGTCTTTCGAAACAGTCTGAAAGCAGTATCAGCGGCTACAATTGCATTGTCGTAATCAGCTGCATCAAAACAGGAGACGATTGCAAGAGTTGAGTCGGCACCATCGCTAAGTCCTGGATCATGGACTGAAAAGGAGTTATTTGCAGCCACCCATTCTCCATTGATTAGGCCCTGGGTTTTCAAAAGAGCGGGATTTTTTAAGTTCTTAAGAAGGCTTGATGTCGTCGTAGAATACCCACGAATTGTCCGAATCATTTTGTTCTTTTACTAGTGGAAAATTGGCGGTAAGTGTTGAGATATATAGTATCTTAGCGGGTCCTGTTTCATGCACACAGCCTAAAAGGGCAATCCAAAGAGGCAGCAAGTGAATTAAAAATATTAAAGATCTAGGTAGAAGCTATTAAACTAGATATCTGTAGATGACATAGATCGTAAGAATTGTTCAAATAAAAAGAGTTGAAATCAGTTTCACATAGAGTCGCCATATGACTTATATAGACTGCCAAAATTGACAGGCGAGAGATAATAAATTTTATAACAATCGCAAATACTTTGCAGTATAAGCTCGCAACTTTTATTACCTTTTATATTTTCCATTGTTGCTATAAAGTGTATACGTATGAGATTCTCATCGAGATTTGAAACTTCCTTGGTAAAGGCCCTTACTTCGAAGCAGCTTTCGAAATAATCTCAATTTCCTCAATGTAGATATAGAATGAAGAGCAAAATCAAAATTTTTATAGGATCAAGAAAACTCTAGAAAATTGTGGTCGGCAAATGAGATCTATGTCAGTCAGTTTAGATCTTGTGGTATAGGTAGTCCTGTCGAACGATTACGAAAGATGACACAATTGAGTTCAATATCAATTGACTTTTCTGTTATGCTTCTAGTCAAATTCCTGTAATGGATAATGTTTCTGTAAGTAGTGTCACCTCTTCCCCTATACAATGATGGAAATTCAAATCCAATTCCTAATCTTCGTCGGATCCGCTGGACAAAGTTCCCACATCACTCAAATCAGCATCCTCCTCATCTATTTCGGAGTTAACAGCGGACTCATTGACTAGGCGTTCCAGAGCATATCTGCTAACATACTCCTTTACTACATCATTATATTTCTTTGGGTCTTTCACCATTAAATTGGAAGCTTCGCTGTTCAATGGATCACTTGGATTACTATAACGCAACAAGTGAGGTAAAAAATTTTCAAAAATATTCAAAAGACCGAACATCGGAGACCATGTCTGATTGATAACATCTAGACAAACAGAGCCAGAACACTCATCAATATTCGGATGAAATATCTTATTAACAAAACCAATCGATGGAGACTTGATGGGATATTGATCCGGAAGCTCAACTCTTATTCTCCACATCCCACCAGCGTAAGGAGTGTCTGAGGGGCCCTTAAAGATAACGTGAAACTGCTGTATCGAATCTTCAATAAGCTCCACGGTATGATTACTCATCATCAATTCCATGACATCTTTGTCCATTCTTTTTCTACTACTGCTCATTTTGGGGGTATTTATATGTTTTTTGGTTTCTCTTGGAGTAGTTTAGGAGAAATGGTGTAACTGTGGAATTGCGGAAACTAGTCCTGTGACGTAAAGGCAGGTACTGAGTAGTGTGCATAATGGTGTCAAGTTCTGATAACCCCCACATAAAAACCCTTAGAAAGTAAGCTGATTTTATTGAATTTTTTTTAATAAGTTGGTATAAATATCGATTGATTTTAATAATTTACAGTTAAATGATATTCGATTCGGTTCATAAGGGTCATTCCGGGTCTAGTTAATTGCCCTCAGTTAGTAAGCGTAAACCCTCATAAAAAGTTTATTCAAGTGTTTTACATTCATGTAATCTTTTTTCATTTATTTTAAGACTATGCAACTCTCTCCGTTCCGCTCAACTTAACGGCTACTCCATACTTCTGTAATTTGGTCAATAAGGCATCACCCAGCTTTATTAAGAGATGGTATTGACTGTTCTTGTTATCAGGTCTATTAGTCTCGATAATGCCGTTCACTTTATCAATGGTACAATTGATTTTATTGTTGGGGATGAAGTGACACAAATCTTCGTCCAAAAATTCCTCACTCACATTAAAGTTGCGTGCCATAGATTTTAAAGACAAAGACTTGTAACTCTCTAATAGTTGTGCGTAAGCCTTGCATCTTAACTCACGCATGAAATAGTTAGCATGGGCACGAAGGTATTTGTTTTTCTGCAAACAGTAGTCATTGCTCTCCAATAAATATTGGAAGAAGCAATTGTACTGACAAGTGTATAGAGAGTTGGTTAAGCTGATCAATGGCTCTAATGACTTTGCACTGGAGTAAATTGCCAAGATTTCAGGCAGATCAACGATTTTTGCCTTTAAGTCTACTCTATCTAAGCTCAAAACACCGCAAATAATGGCATACTGTGCCACTTGCTCATAAGTACACAATTCAGTAGAGGTAAAGGTAGCCAAACTGTCGATCAACAACTTTGAGGCCTCCGAGAACTTTCTAGTAGCCATAAGGTAAACACCCTGATACGTCTTGAATCTATTTCTACGTTCCCAGTCACCACCCTTCTCGATTAAAGAATCTACCTCACTGAGGTGCTTCGACACTTTAGAGTAATCACAGAAGAAAAAGTCAATACGGGCCAATGAAAGCAAAATGTCAATCTTGGATCCTGTGTTTTGGGTCAACAGTAACAATTTTTTGTACGTCTCGGTAGCATTTTTGCGGTCAACAATACGAGTATAGTACTCGGCGAGGGCTGTGAGAGTGGCGTTTACATCGAGCTCGGATTCTTCGTCACTTTCAGCCTCTGTGACAGCTTTTTGTAATTCCGACAACTTTTCTTCATTAATTTTAGACAATGATTCTAAGAGAGCCTTGTCGAGTGGGAAAAACTCTGGCAATTCGGTGGTTAAGTACTGGTAGTATGGTCCCATGTTCTCAGCTTTAATTGCCCCGAGAATCTCCTCAATTAACAATTTTTGTTCATCTTCTGAGCTATTTGGCAAAAGAAATTGTATTTGAGACAAGTTATGGTCTGGAATGTTTGGTACATCCGATTCAAAATCACTCATTGTGGAAAAGAAAGTGTTCACAGTTAATCCAGGTTAAATGTTGTGTACAGGTGGAGTTGATATTCGTCGAGGCAGTAATACTTAACACAATGAGTACATCGACACCACTGGCAACGTAAGATTTTATTCTTGAAATCTAAAGATTTCACGTAATGAGGTTTTTCTTGTTTTGAAGAAATTATATCAAGCAATCTTTCCTTATGGTGGCTCTCGGATTACTTGAATGACGAAGTGAAGTTCCTCACAGATTCAAATGAGAGTTATATAGTTCAAAATCGGCGATGATTGCAAGTTTGATTCCGTTTTCGATTTATTTCTTTAGTGGTTTTTGAGCAGGAACTTGTCATAACCAGATTCAATTCTAGTGGTATATCTTATCATTACGATACCAAAAAGGGAGAAAAAAAAGAATGCAATTTGAAATAGCTTTTAAAGAACAAAGAATTAGAAAGATCAAAAACTTCGTTGATATGATTGAATCCTTTTGACACCTGCAATACATCTTAATGGAAATTATCTCTTTGGTGGTGATGCAGTTATCATAACTCCAAAATTAATTACTTTGACATTCAAATAATGAGGCAAATCATAGAAAATTATTAACACTTTTTGAAATCAAGTTTTCTTTTACATGGCTTCGTATGGTAGACCTCGGGTATCGAATTGTGGGGAAGTCTGGGGGGGAATATAAGATCAAGACATTGCCTTATACCACCATTTAAGTTGTAAAAATTTAAAATGGACAACTCAATTCCAAATATTTTCTTAGATAAAATATCCCCTCAAGCATTGCAAAAAATTGAGCAATGTAAGAAGTTTGTCGAGGAGTATTGTATCCCGGCTGATGAAATCTATCTAAATCAAGTCAGTACTGATCCAAACAAAAGATGGAAGGAAGTACCTGAAATAATTGAAAAACTTAAAGCTAAGTCACAGGAACTAGACTTGTGGAACTTATTCTTACCTAAAAGGTACTCTGAGGGAGCAGGATACACAAATTTGGAGTACGGATGTATGGCTGAACAGCTAGGAAGATCCATAGTAGCTCCTATGGCAACAAATAATAATGCACCAGATACTGGCAATATGGAGATTCTAGCACGATACGGTACACCTGGTCAGAAAGAGAAGTGGCTCAAACCTTTATTAAATGGCACCATTAGGTCTGCATTCTTGATGACAGAGAAAGGCACCTCTTCGTCGAATGCATTGAATATTTCTTGCTCTGCAAAACTAAACAGTCATGGAAATTTTGTATTGAACGGTGTCAAATGGTTTGCTTCTGGTGCTGGTGACCCGCACTGCTCTGTGTGGCTAGTCATGTGTAAGACTTCCTCATCTAATAGCAATCCGTATTCTAATCACACAGTTCTTCTTGTTGATGCGAAGAAGGCGCTTGCGACCGGAAAGGCAAAAGTTATTCGTCCATTGACTGTCTTCGGATATGATGAAGCCCCTCATGGTCATTGTGAGATCGTTTTCGAAGACTTCGAAATTGAGAATAGTAAGGAAATGGAGGCGTTACTTTATAAATTAGGCGGCGGCTTTGAAGTAATTCAATCTCGTTTAGGTCCTGGCAGAATTCATCATTGCATGAGAACAATTGGCGTTGCTGAGCAGGCTTTACTTACAGTCGCTCATAGAGCCAACAATCGATATATCTTTGGCCAAAAAATGTGTAAGCGTGAAACCTTCCAGGTTGCATTTTCTCAATTCAAAATAGATATAGAAAAGTGCAGATTGTTGGTGTTAAACGCGGCACATTCCATTGATATCAAGGATCCAAAAGGAGCCATGAGAGAAATAGCCATAGCCAAGATAGAAGTTCCTAGAACAGTCTTAAAAGTATTGGATTGGTGCATCCAAATGTTTGGTGCTGAAGGTGTTTCTCAAGACACACCGCTAGCCAGAGCCTACGCTATGACAAGAACCTTAAGAATTGCAGATGGGCCAGACGAAGCCCATTTAGGCCAGCTTGCTAGATACGATGCAAAACAGTTCCCTAGGATAGAGAAATACTTTGAGGCTCTTGATGAGTCTCGCTTACAAGTTGCCAAGCTTTAATGCCATTGGCTTCTTTGATGGCAATGAATTGTCATGTAATTGATCGTAAATACATATGCAGAAATGAATCTTCCGGGTCATGAAACATCACATTCCTAACCTAGAAAAAATCAATATAAGAATTATCCCAGTTTCATCTAGTACAGGTCACCTTTAACGTAGTCGTGAATTAAGCCTCTCTTCAAGTATTGTTTGGCTCTTTCCTTTTCCTCCTTCATTCTAGCAGCTTGTAAATCCTTGAACTCAATCTCAGCTTCGCGGAACTGAATTTCTCCTCTTTGCTGCAAGTGATCGTCCTCTTTGTCTATATCTAGCTCGCCCAACATCACTACATTCTCTCCACGGACCATAAAGACACCTCTATAGATCTCTGCAAATCTTTCCTTATCCCCATCTTTCTCGGCAGGTAAATATATTCTCTCAACAGCATCTTGTAACACTAGATTAGCAAATTGATCGAAAGTACGTAAGATACCGAAGATGTTTTTTCCGTCTCTCAACTGAACAAAAATCTTTCTGTCTACAGAACCAACGATGGCCGCTGCTGTGGTGAATGCATAAGATTCCAAGTATAAATCCTCGACGTTAGAGGCACCAGAATCTGGTGCCTGCCCTCTGTTTTCTTCTTGAGGCGAAAGAGACATGTTGGTGTAAGATTGGGGGACCACTTCTGGAAAGCTATTCAATCTGCATGGAGTGGACACGACCAAAATCAAGTTTCCAAAGAATTAAATTCGCAAATAAACTTCAGGAGCCAGAGAAATTATGATTAATTGAATGTTGTCATTAAAATTGTCTGAGTTTTATGATTTGTCTTGTCTTTCATTTCCATTTGAGTTTGTGTCAATCACTCCACACATATTACAAGTAGCGAAGTTCTATTTGGATTATCCCATCGGTCCAAAAGAATCAAAGTGAAGTTGCTTGTAATTTTATAATTTTATTTTCTAGCGGAGTTTTCTTACCTTTCCAGCGGCGAAATAGATATGTTCACAGCGCCTATTGCAGAGTACGAATAATTTTGAGAATTTTTTTTTAAAATACCGATTAGAGGAGAATTAAAAAGCTTTTTTGTAGCGTTTTCATCCTTTTCACGGAATCCAAGAGCTAATTTGCAATACTCTACTGGTTGATTTACAAGTGAACATGAACCTTGTGAACCATGCATACGTAATACTTAAAAATTTTCAGACAAAACCATTCCATTTATTTTAAGTTTTGAAAGAGCATCTCTTTGGTATAATTTTGTCCAATGTACTAAGGGCCTCATTTACTCTTATCACAATAACATAAAGGGCATCGCATCTCATATATGCGAATCTACTAGAGACAAATACAACATATCATGTCATTTTACGAGTACAAAGATGTCATAGAAGAAGGTGACCTCGTCTTGGCATTCATCAGCAGAGGCCTAATAAAACCATTTACTGTCAAGCTGGGAGAATTCTTGAACACCAGGTTCGGTAGCTTCGAACATTCTCTTATGATTGGCATGAAGTATGGAACCCAAATGGGCGGTGTTAAAGACAAAGGTTTCATTCATTTGCTTCACCCTACCCCAGAGCTCTGGACTGTTTCCCTTCCGCATAGAACTCAAATCGTTTACACTCCTGACTCTTCATACATCATTCAAAGACTAGGCATCACCAGTGGATCAAGAGTCATTGAGGCCGGAACTGGATCTGCATCATTTACACACTCATTTGCCAGAACATTAGGCGAAGATGGAAGACTTTTCACCTACGAGTTCCATGAGCCTCGTTACATTGAGGCTCGCAAAGAACTAGAAGAGCATGGCCTTTTACTGAAAAACTGCATCATTACACACAGAGATGTGTGTCACGACGGTTTCGATATTGCATATCTCCCCGAAAAGTTTATGAAAAACGGTGGGTTGTGTTGTGACTCCGTCTTCCTCGATTTACCTTCTCCATGGACGGCAATTCCCAATTTATCTTCGGTCGTGTCAAGTGAGTCTAGAGTTGGCATTTGTTGCTTCAGCCCGTGCATTGAGCAAGTAGATAAAACCATTGGGGCATTGGCAGAAAATGGATGGACAGACATTGAGATGGTAGAAATCGCAGGACGTCGTTGGGAAGCTAGAAAAGAAATGGTTCGTGATGTTCAAGACGTTATTGAAAGATTGAAGCAAATACAGGGGAAGAAGACGCAAGGGATAGAAAGTAAAAGACAAGTTAAACTAGATGAGGTTCCTGACAAAAAGCGAGATGCAGCTGAGCTTGATGCCGACTCACCTCTGCCAGAGCCTTCAGAGAAAGTACCTAAGTTTAACCCATTTGGAAAAGGAACCAGAATTAGAGAAGGTGACGAAAAATTCAACTGGAAGCAAGTCACTAAGATTGAGACGGAGATCAAAACACATACATCGTATTTAACATTTGCATGGCTAATCCCTACTAAAGCTGATACCCCATAATCACTGCGCTAATTACACATTAAACATAATCTAACGAATTGAGTTTTGTAACTTTAAATTTTTACCTAGCTTGTAGTCGAATGAACCATGTCAATGCTTGAGTGTCTTCAGAATCAACTCAGGGGCAACCAGAGTGTTTGAATTTCACGAAGAAATCAAACGCCAAAGTAAATGCCAAAATTCCAAATTGCCGAAAAATCCTTATTGGAAAAGCCAATCTTGAAATTTTACGTGAATGTATTCAAACTACTTTCCACAATCTAACCTCCGCATACCAATTTGGCCTGTACACCACTATCTCCAAGGATTACATTAGACCTATACTTTCTTGCTTATCCTTACGAAAATATGGATGAAGTACCAATTGGTATGTCAATTCGTGTCGCATTTAGTAATTGCTACTCAATGCTTTGCTTGGGCCAGGTTCCTTAGCAATTCGGCACCGGCCCAGAGAAACATGCGTGCTGTTAAGGGGTGACTATCTTGCAACAATTGCAGATAGCCAATATAGAGAATTCGAAGCAAATTGTCTATTTTCCGTCTTCATTTAATGATCTTAATTGTCGGGGACTTATACTAACAATCAGTTCTTGACCAGGGTACTGGTTTCGTTAAGATAGGAAGGGCAGGAACCAACTTCCCTGATTACACATTTCCATCTCTTGTCGGTAGACCGATTTTAAGAGCTGAAGAGCGCAATGCTTTAGTTCCAGATGACATAGAAATCAAAGACATAATGTGCGGTGACGAGGCTAGTAAGGTCAGATCACTTTTGCAGATTGGGTACCCTATGGAAAACGGAATCATCCAAAACTGGGAAGATATGGAGCATTTGTGGGATTACGCATTCTACGAGAAAATGAAAACTCCAACCCAGGGGCGTAAAGTGTTGTTGACAGAACCACCAATGAACCCTTTGAAAAACCGAGAAACTATGTGTCAGGTCATGTTTGAAAAATATCAATTTGGTGGCGTCTACGTCGCCATTCAGGCTGTGTTGGCCTTGTATGCCCAAGGTTTAAGTTCAGGTGTCGTGGTAGACTCTGGTGATGGTGTTACTCACATTGTCCCTGTGTATGAGTCTGTTGTTTTAAACCACTTGACTAAAAGACTAGACGTGGCCGGTAGGGATGTTACTAGGAACTTAATCAAGTTGTTGTTGCGCCGCGGATATGCCTTCAACAGAACTGCAGATTTTGAAACTGTGCGTCAAATAAAGGAAAAGTTGTGCTATGTCTCTTGCGACTTGGCTTTGGATCTGAAGCTAGCCACCGAGACAACCACTTTGGTTGAGTCTTATGAGTTACCAGACGGAAGAGTTATTAAAGTTGGGTCCGAAAGATTTGAGGCTCCTGAATGTTTATTTCAACCCAACTTAGTTGATGTTGAGCAAGTGGGAATTGGTGAGACATTATTCAACACAATTCAGTCCGCTGATGTTGACATCAGATCTTCTCTTTTCAAAGCCATTGTTTTGTCCGGTGGTTCCTCCATGTATCCTGGTTTGCCTTCTCGTTTGGAAAAGGAATTGAAACAATTGTGGTTGACAAGAGTGTTACATGGTGATGCGTCCAGATTAGACAAGTTCAAGGTCAGAATAGAGGACCCACCAAGAAGAAGACACATGGTCTTTATTGGAGGCGCTGTATTGGCAAATATCATGGCTGACAAGGATCACATGTGGATATCCAAACAAGAATGGGAGGAGCAAGGGCCTCGGATTTTGGAGAAGTTGGGTCCACGTTAGACGCATGGTACGTTTTTACGAAAAATAAATTCTTATATAAATAAATGAAAAACTAGAATAAGATTATGTATTGTATTATTATGCGAAATTTAGGTTGTCTATGTGCTCTAGTACCGTCTCTACCAACTGATCATAGGTGTCTCTTGATACCTCTTCTTTCCTCTCCATTCCATAATTGACCGCGGAATAAATCAAATCGCGGATGTAAGCCCGGCTCACAATCTTTGGCTTTAAGAAATCCGAACTAAGGCACTCTTCAAGTGACCATCTGAAGTTTGGGACACGATCTAAACAGCCCCGCATTAGTGTGATAGCGCTCTGAGGAACCCGCCCTCCACCTAAACCTACTTCGGGGTACAGAATTTTGGTATCAGGGTCCATTATTGCTTTGATACGTGTCGCTCCAGGAAAAGATGCATAAGGCGGTTTTCCATATATCATTTGGTAAAGAATACATCCACAAGACCAAACATCAGATGGCTTTCCAACCTTCCATGTAGTTGTTGACCCCTTACTTTTAGGACAGCTTGCCTGGCCACACTCTATTAGAGTTTCGGGGGCCATATAATTGGGAGTTCCTATTTGGGATTCTCGGTAAATATTCGTTGTATGCTCAGGGACAGCATTAGCGATCCCAAAGTCAATAATTTTCATAAGGCCACGAACAAACAAAAAGTTTGCAGGTTTCAAGTCACTGTGCACAATACCAGCTTGATGCACAGCCTGAACACAGCGGAACATTTCAGCAGCTTGAAAACGAACAAAGTTCACATCCAAAAGAGGCTCTTCTGCCGTGCGCCTTTGAAGAACATGAGCCAAATCTAACTCCCCACATTCCATGACTAAGTAGATAGAGGAATCTTGAATATCATGGTCTTCTAGAGAGACAACTCGTGAGTGGTCCTTGAGCTTAATAAGATGCTCAATTTCGCTCTTAAATCCTTGTATACAAGAATCGTCAAATTGATCATAATCTACTTTTTTGATTGCGTAGATTTTTTTGTTTCCAGTGTGGCGCACTTTATAGACTTTTGACGAGCCCCCTCTTCCAAGAAGCTCAAGTTTTTCATACAGCTTACCGTTCACAACAAGAAGCTTTTTCGATGAAGCATGATTAACCGGTTCAGCGTCATTTATAATTGCTTTAGGCTTGTTAATTGGATCTCTTGCAACGCCAGACGGATACAGCCGTGGTTTTGCAGGCTTTACGAAGGAATCTTTAGGTGCAATGTTTACAGTAGACCGAGAAATGTCGCTTAAAGGAGGCCGTCTCTCTGAAATTGTATTGGCGGTCCAACCTTTGGGTTGATCTTCAGAGGATTTTCTATCCGAAAGTACATCAAAGGTTTTTTGTTTCACAAAGATATGATCAAAATGTTGGGACTTCATAGGAACTTCAATAAGAGACGATATTGGAGTAAGTCCCTCAGGAGATCTTTTCTTAAGATTTCTTAAACTTTCGAAAAAGTCTGACTTGTTTGAGATTGTCGTGTGCTGTTGGTCTGACTTTTCGAGCTCGAGAGATCTTTTTGATGTAATGGGCAGAACTGCAACCTCATTATTATCAGTAAATGGGTTATGACTTGGTTGACTAATATTCACATGACAGTTGCTCGAAAGTTTCTCATCTTTTCTCGGAAGTTGTACAATCGGAGCCTCTTCTTTTAAGATCGAAGTAGTAGGCTCTGTTACTAGAATCTCTTCCTTTAAGATCGAAGAGGTTGATTCTGCAATCAGAATCTTAGAAACACGCTTCGGTGGACCCAATGACCTTGGGTTATGCAGAAGCCTCGATTTTTTTATCGATTGTCCAGTAAATTTATGGGGAATTGGTGCTTGAAGATTGATTAGGTTTGACAGTGAACCAGGCATCTGCAAAGAATGAAAACCTTCGATATTCGTTGTCTGAGCGGATTCTGTAGGTTTATATTCAACCTTAGCGACTGGCTTTGGAGTTAGAGTACCGGCCGCACCTTCACTATATGCTGAAAAGCTATTATGAGTGATAGGACTTAGACCAGCACGACCAAAGGAACTACTTCCACTTGAAGTATTTGTGAGGCCAGGACTAAAAGCATGACTTGTATTGCCTTCATTCAGATCGTTATTATGATTTTCCATACTGATATTAATATTTTTCTCATCGTTGGCAGAGAATGTAGCGTTGGTCTCACTTTTTAAATAGGAACCTGCTTGATGAACTCCTAAACTCGCGCGCGAGGGTAGAAGACTAGGGTCGGTTTCAGCAAATTGTACCGAAAACTTTCGTTTGAGTGTATTTTTTAGTTCCATCTTGTCCGTGGTTTCCGTCTGAGATAGAGGACCTGAGGATGGACGCCCTTGTGAAGAAGAGTGGGAGTTCAAGATCGCGATGCTATACGCGCTTAAAGCGGGTGGGCCAAAGATATTTTCGTCTTCCATTTTCAAAGATGATATAGACGGTGCGCGACCGCTTTGATGCTCCATCTCATACAGAGGTTGACTAGTCCCTTGTGCTTGTAAACAAAGCAGTTGTGTGTCTATACAGGCACTCCATATTATGATAGTAACCGCTACAAATACACGCCAGGTTGGTGAAGAAAAAAAAGGACAAGAATAAATCAGAACACAATTTAGTAATACAAGTAAGAATCAAAAGTCGTTCAGGGCTTTGATAATTTTCATTGTGTACATAGTCTAAACTACAGGGACATAAAGGAAGCATTGAACAACAATTGATTTTACTCAATGACATTTACTTATCTAATACAGCTCTAACACCTTCTAAAACATTGTCGAAAACTCCTACACTTGGTCTATGATTAGTAGACTCCCAATCCTCATCCTTGTAGACTCCAGTTCTTAAAAGGATCGATTCCCACTTGCTCAAATTAGCGCCGTGTATGTCGGAAGCTGGATTGTCCCCAACCATATAAATCTTTTTGAATGGAGAGTTTTCAGGCGCTTTTCCAAGCTGGGGCCTGAAGTCGTGCTCTTGATGTCCATGGAGGATCTTGTTCCACTCGATTAAAACCCAATGAGCATAGTCATGTTGAATTTTAAACGGCTTTCCAAGAATTGTTGATTGAAGTATTTTTGTGCCATTGAGCGCGTTTGATTCTGCGTAAAGGCGCTCAATGATCATTCTAAATGCGCCTTGGCCGAAACGAGGAAGGTTATAATCATTCGCCCACAAAAAATCATTGTTACTGAAAATTATTGGGATTGATGGAACCTCTGGAGAGCTGATTGGAACCTTCCGCTTGGTTCCTACCATCCCACTCTGAGAATTTAATAAATCAGAAACAATCTGAATGTCAGTCCCCATATCTCTAGGGTCATTAAATACCAAAACAGCATCTATTGGTTTTTTAAAGTCAACATCACGAGCATAGTCTTGAAAATCCTGCTGTGAAAAGCGGTGATGTGGAAAAGCAGCAGGGAAAGCTTTGACGATATCCACAGGCATTATTACATCTTTATAGCCGTAGTTCAATGCGGCTTTTCTGGAGTTGTCCTTGTCGCCACCAACTACCAACACTCTTTTGAACTGTTCGTTTCTGGCCCATGCCTCCATTGGGGTATGACTTTGCACAATCTGGTGTTTTGAAAGCGGAATATTTAATTTATCAGAGAGGAACTCAACTCTTGATTCCTCAGTAACGCCTCCTCCGTTAGTGAGGAATATAAAGGGGATTTTCTCCTTGTTCAATAAGGAGAGTGCCTCGTGGGCCTGGGGAATTGGCTTTTTGCCTCTCAAAAGAACTCCATCAATATCAAAAACGAAAGCAATTGGGTAACTTTGTGCAATTGAGTACCTTCGGCACGAATGAGATAGAAGGCGTCTGTGTGGCAACCTTATCATCGACGAATGCTTCTACCTGGACTTGTCTAATCACCTTGTGGAGATAAGCGCGAGATGTCAAATGAAATTCACAATTTCATTGGTTTAAATTACAAAAAAATAAAAGTGTGTTAAATTTTTTGTGAATTGAAAAAGACCAATCTTATATCAATTTGTTTGGAAGAGCTTTTTTAAGTCCGGTCATGTCGCGTATGCAAATATTTGGTTTAGTTTGTTATCTTGATACAAACAGTAGTTTGAAGTCTCTATGCAATTCATCTAAATATAAATAATCAGTCCTGAAATTTTGAGAAGATAAACATCAGATTGCAATTTATCTGATTAAGCCAAAATGGGCCTTAGAAGATGCGAATGATGTATTATATATATGATTACATTAATAGATGGAATAAATATTATGCAAGAGTCAAGAAATTAGTATTCTTGAGCTAGTTTTTCAAGAATACCTCCTAAAGCAGCAGACTCGCACCCCTCTTCGACTGTCCATTCACCTGTAACATCACTATCTAGAATTTGACAGGCTTTCCCTGCTACAAAAAGTCCCGGTGGGCGGGATCCTAGAGCTTCAACAGCCTTTGCAGCTTTAGAAATAGTTGTCCTGATAATTCTTTGATCCGGACAAGATGCGCGCTCAACGATAGCAACAGGAAGGTTCTCCGGCCACAGTTTTTCAGTGATAAGGTGTGGAATAAGATCCACAATACGATGTAACGCCATAAGAAATACTGTAGTCCTAGAATCAACATATTCTGGTAAATTGGGGAGTGCGCCACGTCTTCCAGTCCCCGTACAAATAAGAACTTGGTCGGCGACATCTCTATGGGTCGCTGGAATATTAGAATAGACTGGGGCCGCAAGTGCTGAGGTGATACCTGGAAGAACCTTTGGTGTAAATCCATGTGAGCGGAAGAACAAGAATTCTTCGCCTCCCCTACCAAAGATGTAAGGGTCACCTTGCTTAAGACGAACCACTTTTTCACCTTTTAAAAGACTGGTAAGACCCAATTCCAAAAGCTCTTCTTGAGCCCTTTCGGCGTTTCCGGGAAACTTTCTAGCAATGAACAAGCGAGTTCTCTTTTTAGGAATGAGGTCAAGAACTTGTTGAGGAACAAGCTTATCCGCCAAAATCAAATCGGCTGAGTGAATTTCTTGTAGAGCACCTAGAGTAAGCATTGATACCGATCCTGGCCCAGCACCCACCAAGGAAATGGAACCTTTTTTGACAACTTCTTTATCCTTGTTAATACCATCATTTTTCTGTAACTCAGACAATGAAGAGTATTCGCTTGAAAGCTTTTCTATCGTGAGATTAGCAAGCTCTGACAATGGGTAGTACTCAACAACTTGTGAGAGGAATCTTGCTCTTTGAGCTGCTTTTTGCTCCTTTGTCATATCGAACTCGCGAACCAACGAGTTAAGCTTTGAAGAGTTAACAGCATCGTCATCATCGTCTCCCACCTCTCTTTCGTCATTTTGCTTGAGTTGCTCTCGAAGTTCACCCACGCGATTGCATATCTCCTCGATGTTACTTGGTAGGCATGTAACAAGCTCCCTCTTGATTCTTGAGGCCAATTTGCAACCCTTACCAGAAGTAGTCACACCCAATTGGAAATCGCCCGCTGTGTGAGTTGATAACAACGTAAATGTAGAAAGAGGGGCTGAATCTGAAACATTGACGGGAATTCTAAGACGCTTGCAATCTGTAGAGATCTGAGTTTTCAATTCTATATCTGACGAGTCAAGAGAGACAAAAACACGATCCACGACTGAATCAATCTCAGCTCTTCCCAATGTTAAGAGGTGATCTCTATTGTAAGATTCTTTAATCCACTTTACTTTTCCCTCATTAATTTGGTCTTGAAGGTTGTGTGGGAACTTTTCAGCATCGGTAACCTGAATAAGTATAGGATTTGCACCCGTTGCAAGAATGGAATTAATACGAAGAGCAGCAACGTTGGATGTGCCACCATACACAAGATGTGTTTCTCCTTGACACAGTAAAGAGGCGAGTAAATTCATAGCAATGTGATGTGTGTTGGATGTATTTTCTTTACCCCAGACAAAGTTGCAAAACATATCACTATAGATTAGTACACGGCACGTGACATGTAGTAGTATCTACCTAATCCATAATCGCGAATAGTAAGCTGCATGATTTGCAGCCAACAGACTTCTGTCAATTTTTTTTATTATAGCTTAATTTACTGGTATAGTCTGTGTGGATTGTTCTGATTGAATTTTTTGGTCAGAATTCTCATTCGATTGAAAGAGTTGTGAGCCTGGACTTCTTTATCTCGTTGGTGGACGGGAGGGCAATTGTCACATTAAACCGACGTGGAATTTTTTTAAAACCTATTTTAATAAATAGATGAATTGGAATATTGCTTGTTATAAGCATTTTCTCTTTTTTGGATTGGTAGATGGCTGTTTTCGAAAGCGAAACACTGTTAAGAATTACACATAATGGATATAGAAAATTAGTCGCCGTAATAGCGTTTTTTCTGGAGTTATATTGCTAATTTTTTAGGTATTTTGGTGAGCAATGAGTTTTATAAATATTACATCAACCTTTCTGACCTCACTTTTGGCTCACCTAACATGCCTCAAAAAAAACCCAAATAAACAGAAACACAAAGGAGTCTTCTTCATAATCACAATTAAGATTACATCACTTCAATCAAATTTTGGTCATTTTTATGGTGTATTCTCTTCGAGGTCATCTCAGGCCACCAAATTCAAATTGTGTGTCACGTGATAATTTAATCCACAAACAGTGATAAACCAATTCCTAGTTTGTTCTAAAACACTAATGGGGCCTAAAAGACATTTAGGACTTGCTAAGGCAGGCAAAGCTAAACGTCTGAAAACCGAGTCGCCCGTTTCTGGCCTGCAAGATGATGCACCTGTTCACAGCAAGAGCGGAAGCGAAGAACCTTCAACGTCTGAGGCCACAAATGGCTTCAGCAACGAGACATCTGTGACTACTAATGGCACTAATGGTGCAGAAGACAGTATAAACGTTCAATTTAGTGTTGATATTGATGTCAACGATGCCATGGGCCAACTTAAGGAGCTCTGGAGAAACTTTATTGCCTCTGAAGAAAGAAACGAATTGATGGTGAACGCTGTTGTTCATGAGTGTGATCGTATGTTGCGGAAACTTGATAGCATTAAGGAGGGAAAAATTGATGAGGAGAGGATTGATCTTGTCGGAGAGTTTTACAGTATTTACGCAATTGCATTGTCATCCTTAGCATTTTTCCATACTGAAGATAGGGAACAAGTCGTTGAATTTTTCAAAGCAGCCGAAGACAGAATTGAGACTGGTAAACGATTATATCCTGAATCCATCTCAATTCGATTCGCTGAGGCAAGAATTCTCATAAATAAGATCCCATTGACAGAAATAAGTCAACTTGCCATTGAAAGCCGAATTAGCAAGAACCATAAAGACGCTTCTCTTTTGCTTGACGAGTGCCTCGAAAAGTGGGAAGAGGCTGTCGCCCAATGCATTGAAAGAGGAGAATATTCTCATTTCAATCGTGAAAACTCGGACTTTTTGGAGGCTATGGACGATTTACTCGAAATGGTTGAGAATTTTGGACAAGAACAAATGGAGGGTGAAGACAGCGAAGAAGAACTGGCCGCAGAAGAGGTAAGATTGGATAGAAAACATCCATTATTTGCCATAAAGAGGACAGACAAATACAACATTTGGTGGAAACAACAAACTCAGAAGTTTTTGGAAAATATTTCGAAGAACATAGAAACATCCACTCTTGAAGAATCGGAATTGCAGTCATTGGTGAACTTGAAAAAGGAATTGTCAAAAAGACTTGGAAATTCTTTACTTGTGGAAGCAGAAATACCCAACAATATTTTCACCACTTTAGCTTATTTCCCTTCGGGGAAGAAGGAAATCGATGGTTTGAGTTTAGAAGAGGCTCGTGAATTGTGTAAAAAGCTCTACGGACAAGCTTTGGAGTTTTTGAAAGCTGCGCAGGACGACGATGAGCCTGATTCGTGGGCTTCCGTTGCTGAAGCAACTATTTCATTGGGCAATGTTTACGATGTCGACAGTGAGGGACAAGAACAATTGTACAAGGAGGCAGAGGCCATTTTAAGACGTGCTAACAATGTCACCAACGGAAAATACGAGAGCATTCTCGAAAATCTAATTCTGGGTTAAGGATGTATTAAGGTATGATAAAAAGCAGGATCATGACAATTTATAATGTTTCAGTAGTTATGTTTAATTAGAAGAGATTCAAGACGAGCAATTATACATTGTCTAAATAGGGTATAGGCTTCGAAGCTTCGAGGCAAAAAAAAATTAGACTTATGTTTTAGACCCGCGACGTTATTGTACTTTCATTCTGAAGCTTAATGGCGTTCCGTTCATGCGCAACATCTTTGCAGAATTGTAAGCCAGTGCACAAATGGTCCTCCAACAAACGATGCTTAGCACAGAACTTCCCGAGACAGTGTCCGCAGTCACCAACAATTCGAAGAGGTGTTGAAGAGCATCCTGTGAATGTGCATTTGTTCTTTTTCGTCTTCTTTTTTGGTACTGTGGTGGCCGGAGCTAGGTGTGGGGAAGATAAAGGAGTAGAGACAGCCTCACTCATGACGATTATTGTGAAAGACCCATCTTCAGGTATATTAAAGGAATCCAAAGACTTGTGTGATGGAGCAAGCTTTGTTCCATTATAGATAAGTTTGAAGTCAGAGGGCAACTTGGCAGTTACAGGACACCCTGTAATAGCGGCATTTCTCAAGTCCTCGACGGTTGAATTTTCTGGGATTGTCATTGAGAACGACGTCTCAGTCGATAATCTGAAAGTAACCTTCATTTGTATTATATGAAAAAAGTTTTGTTATTGTGTTGAGGAGGTTTCAAGATGTTTCAAAGCAAGTTCGGTTGGAGGGTGTAAGAAGGCAAGGCAAAGCAAAGAAGCAGGTGGGATTTCAATGCTGAATGTGGAAATTCGAGACTTGACGATTAATTTTATGTGTTAGTGAGTTGACAAATAAATACAGAGTAAAATATCTTCTGCGTCACTTAAATTTGTGTTCTTTATATTTGAAGTTTCGTAAGTGTTGGCCCAACAGTCAGATAAGAGACGAGCGATAAGTCACAGCAGGGGAGAGACTAGAGGTTTATAAAGACGCAGATAAGCAACAAATCTTCAATAGTAAAATCTCTTTTCAATAATAAAAGAGGATCAGGATCTCGGGTACTATTTGAAAACAGCAGTGGAAGAAAGAAAGAAAGAAAAGGCAGTAAATAAAATAAAGTTGAGTTCGCCGCCAGTCTGCCATGACCCCCCCCCTCGGCTGGAGCCAAGAATACGATACCGCCACTGAGGTTGTGGTGCGAGTCACGTGACTGTTTCATAATTGGTGGCTATTTGTCATATGGGGAAAAATGGGCGGGTTTTGGCCATTTTTCCAGTCCTGGTTTATTTTAGGCTTCCTTTGGTTTTGCAACCAGAGTGGTTTTTACAGCATATTTGTTTGTAAATGATAATGTGGATAATTTTAAACATTGGCATGGTTTCTAAATTTGGCTTTTTGCAGTTTTGACTTATGCTATTTTGACTGGCTTGGTTCTATTACTTGCTCAATTCCATTTCCTTGCTGAGCTCTGTTGACGGGCTGAATTCCGCTGACTTTGAACGTCATTCAAACTTTGTCATTGAAGTCATTGTGTGGCGTCAAATGGCTGTGTAGATAATCGCGCAAGAATTAGATGATCAGCCAATAGCGGACGTGAAATTTCATTGTTCGTAAAGTATTATGACTAAGAGTATGACTGCTGATGACATTACTTCATCCATAACTGATGACAGAATTTCATTAACAAGACATACGAAATAATAGCCATGGAAAACTCTTTCCCTTTTTAGAACTGTAAAAAATCATTTCGATGTCTAAATTACATTTGCCTAAAATTTGCTAGTCTAATTCTTTGTTTTACATGTATGAATAGTTCCTTGTCTGTGCTACACAATCCGAAGTTCTGCAAGAAATAATTTATATTCACCACTACAGAGTTAACCATATCAAACTCTTCTAGGGTAAAAAAAACAGAATGGCAATTACATACCAGCTTGCTTATCTTCAATTTGAACAGTATTCCCAGTATGTCTTAACTTTCTCTGAATAGAATATTTCTCAGTTGACAACGTAAAAAAAAACATCATTTTCATTACAAAACAAAAGCGCTCATGACAAGACCGAAGAAGGTCCAAAGTGGTGAAGCTCTATTATACTGTGAGTTTGCTGCTGCTCTTCTTGAAGTTGCAAGTTTACTAGTTGCAGTCATCAGTTCAGAAGCGTAATTTGCGGTCGACGAACTGGAGTAGCCAGCAGCAGTAACAGCCAGAGGAATCGTACTACTGATGACTTCAATATCTTCTTGATCGGTGTACACAGCGGGAGCCAACGCAATTTGATAGTTTTCTAAGTCATACACCACATAAGCGCTTTGAAGGAAATTGTCACCCAAAATAACGGTTGGCAGTGATACAGAGCCGGCGTCCAGTGAAAAGATTGTCAAAAAGCAAGTGTCGCGCGATCTGATAATCAAGTTTGACAAAGGCACATCAATCAAAACGCCGCTGAATGAGAAGGTGACGTTATAACCATCATTGAGGTAGCTACAGCTCACCAGATAAAGGTTATTCGCTGAGCTAGCTTTACCATCGAGAAGGTTAACAATATTTTTAACAACATTCGAGGGGAAATACGAGTAGGTGGTTCCCGAGTCTAACAAGGCAGCAACTGGTGCTGATGAAATGCTGACATTCTGTTGATTGCCATGAATCAGAACTCCACTCAACACAATTTGCAATCTCATTGGTGGATCATTGCGGCTCTGTAGAGGCAGGCGCAAAACTGGAAGTACCTGCAAAGTGCCTGAATACTTGGCGTGGTCAACACCGCCAAAGAGGATGGTACCTGTCAGGGAACCTGCCTTATTTAAATAGAGAGAGTATGCATTGGTGTTAATTATACCAGTAGATTTGAGGCGCATTGGTAAATTTTCGTACAGGTAGGCATTGTAACTGTTGACAGTAGACCCTACGTTAGTAGTTTCTAGTCCTGGAAGACCAATACCAAGAACACCAATACTTGAAGAAGTGCTGTTGGCAATTGCAAAACTGAGATCAGTTACATTTACATTACCGAAGCTGACGGTATCCGTGCCCCAATATCCAGAAGCAAAGCTGCTGTCAGCATATTTAATGCTGAATTGAGGAGCAGACAGGTTGAGGTTGAAAGATGAAGACTGGCCGGGATTGAAAGAACCATACAGGGTACACATATTACTGCCGGGTGATCTAGTGGCACTACTGGTAGGCACCGACCATATCGTAGAGGTTGCACGTTTATCCAAGTGGTCATTATCGGTCTTGGTATGGGAATCAATTTCATCTAGCAAACTCTCAAGGTCTACAATTCTTGGGCGAGCCATACTTTCGGTGTCAATCTCGTTGGAAGATGCAACCAAAGGGCCTTGGTAAGAGCATACAACGTTTGAGCTGGGAATCCACAAGTCAGAAGAGCCTGTGTCGACCAATACTCGAACGGACTGCTGATTGGATCCTATGTTCAAGACAGTGTCGTAATAAGTTTTTTGGTTTGTGAGAGTCATGACAGTGCTGCCGGCTCTCTTCGAGAATACTGGTTCATCATCAGCTGTGCTTTCCTCGTATGAGTCACCAGTGTATCTTTGGACAGGCAACTTCATGAATCCTCCCATTGAATCGTTAGTTTCAATGGCAAGAGCTGAAATGGATGCTGCGAGCATCAATGTATTGACTAACTTCATCGGTAGAAATGTGTGGCTATTGGTGTGGCAAGGATACTGTAGTCACTTTATAAGGCTGGAATGCTATGCAAAAACTCCGCGGAAGCAAGTTTCGAATCTTTGGCTGAAACTTCAAGAAATTATCAATTAATCTGATATCTTGTCACGACGGATGTAGAAGTATCACAGATTTGCTTGGGGGGGTCAATGAGCTTGAATCAGAAAGTGTCAATAGAAAACTGGGAATGAATAATACAGCTCGGAAAGTCAACCAGAAAATATAATGCGTTGCTCAAGGTTTTAAAGACTCGTTCCGATTTCTGAGCCCTTCTAAAATTTGGGATAATAGCTTCTTCTTATACTTTTAGGAATTTGCTTTGGACTTGACGGTTCACCGGTTGTGTATATTATTATGCAGGATGCTGCATAGCGGCTATATGGAGTCAGTTTCTTCTAAACATAGAATTATAGAAGGCGAAGCTAGTGCATGAGCATATCGTAACCGCCATCGAAAAGTAATTTTGGAAATTTCGGAAATTAGCTACGAAGTGTCAGTTCCATTTATTGATTAATGACATTACTTCTTATTATAAACACTTCCGCCTGACCATTTCGCAAACATTTGTGTCTCGTACATATTGCATATTACATGACACGCGCACATATAACGTTCGTTCATCAAAGGAAAGTTCTCTCATCTAAGGTAATTGCAATTCTATACTTGCGATAACTATAAGTTCCAGAATTTTAACTGGAATTTTGGTCCGAAAACCGTCGCAAGCGAAGATAGATTTAGTCTCGAGAAAATTTATTTGCTCATTAGCCGTTGCTCCTACAAGCTGAGAAAAAACTCTGGTTTGAAGCCAGTGCAAAGCATAGTAGCACCGTTAACACCTTCTAAAATGAACAATACCCATAGAGTTCAAATACAATCGTTTGGTTTTAAAATTATAAATTCAAAGTTGCTTCTTCAAGTTTCTTTATATGATACTAGCATCAGCTTCCCCTGAAATTTGACTAGTATGCAGTGTAGTAGCGTCATGCAGATTTAGTAGAACGCCAAGATTGATTATGAATCAGCGAAACATATCTATGAGACTCGCTATTGATCAATTGAAATCGTGCAAAGTCTCGGCAAAAGTGCATAGGCACGAAAAAGTCGATTGAGCTATATGGCACGAATTGAATATATTAAATTAGCGCTTGAAGAGATAGAAAGTCAAGAATACTAAACCTTCCGACAATCTAGTTAGAACCTTTTGCTTTTGCTCTCCGCATTCTGATTGACCTGTCCGTGGCTGAAGGCTCGTAGTTTTCCTTCACACTCTCAATTGTTTTCTGATCATCAGTTTCAAAGGAGTTGTTCTCGGAGTCGCCTGATTCAGTCTCGGAGTCATCAGGGTCATTATCAGCGTGCTCCTCTGAAAAGATAGCTATGTTCTCCAAATTAGCAAGAGAAACAACGGAATTCTGTCTCTCGGTGTGTGGCTTATCTGCCTTTTGATATTTCCTGGTGGTTTTATCAAAATCATCAAAGACCAGCGGTCCGTATTTTTGGCACGAAACATATACTTTCTTTTCCAATTCTTTTCTGGTATTTTTTAGATCCTCTATTTGTAGAATATCTTTGTTGATCAGTAAAAGTGAGTAAAAGAGGGGCGTTAAAGATTTGTAGTAATCCATACCGGTTTCACCAACCCTTAGAGACGCGTATGTTGTGAATACATTCCAAAGATAACAAAGGACAAAGATCACTGGTTTTGGAAGTTTACCAGTAACATTGGACCGCACAAGCAAGGCGGTTAGCACGACTGCCCAGAATATATATAGAATTGGAGCAAATCCAAGAGCCACTAGAATTTTCCACGTACTGATCACATCATTGGCTTTGATTTTGACTGCAGACCCTTCCAAAGCCTTTTTGGCCTTTGATTTTGAGATTCTACTTCCCACAATGAAAATTGGCCCAAACATTACAATGCCTGGTAATGCCAAGCAGAAAAACACAACGACTGTCAAAAGACGTGTCAAGAATCTAACAAGTACGTAAAATCGGTTTGATCTTGTCAAGGACTCGACTTGATGGTCGTGGATTCCTAACTGCATTAGCTTTTTGTTGTACGCACCAACTGCATCTTTAAGTTGGCGTATATCCTCCTTGTCTGAGAACTTTTGATAGCCATTTAAAAGTCGGCGATTCATTTCAACTACTACAGGTAACGGAATTGACTCGCGGTCAGCGGAGAGATACAAGCGCCGAGCTGCTTGAATAGCAATAAGTGTATCGTAGTCGTCACAGCTCACAGTAATCTCTTTTAGTCTTAACGTAATGAGTTCCAACATTTTATCAACTACGGCTCTTGGGTTCTTTTCGTACTTTTCGCCGTCCTGTTTCGTCACAGCTATTGGCTTGCCATACTCAATAACAACTCTTGACCGAAATCTGTGAGCATGGAAGTAATTTAACCCAACAGGAACAATGTTGACGACTTGGTTTGGGTCTTTTGAATGGGCAGCCGCTCCTAATGCCATAATTGCGACACCGGGTTTTAAAGGAAGTAAATTTGGCCTGTCATGCAGACCTCCCTCCGGAAAGATACCTAAACAGCCTCCACCATTCAAGTGATCAAAGACGTTTTGAAACACTTGACGATTGTCTATGTGTGGTGCAAGAACATATGGGTGTCCATCCCTCAAGCCATCCAAAAGTTCTTTCTCTTTGGGGTTTGGGTTGTCAAAGTTGACTTTAAAAGGAGCCAGTAAGATAATTCTTGTGTCTGATTCGATCTTTTCAATTTTGGCATTCCCCAAAAAATGTGTGAGCCCGATAATTCCTTTAATAGAGGCATTTTTAGTGAATTGAGTTCCTTCACCAATGACTGTGAGATTATCGTTACCTTTCCCAAAGTTTTCAACTCTAATGGTTCCTTCGTAAGGTTTGACTAGGTCCTGAGGACGTTCAACGGGTATAGCATTGCACAACCTTGCCGGTCCACCGATGTACCAAGTGTTATACGATTTTGCGGCCGTAAGTAAAGAAACTCGGCGATTAGAATATTGCTTGGTAGTTGTCATAACGACAATTGGGTCTACAAATTGGTTGTGATGAGGTGCACAAACAAAGATGACAGGACCTTTCTTAGGAATATTGAAGCCACCCCGAGACGTCACTTCACGAAAGAATGTCTTAATGACGAGATCAAAGAATTGAATTACTAAATCATAGGTAAAAGCCAAAATTATCTTCACGATTATGTTGTGAAGCGTGGTAAGGAAATTTGAAGACTGTTTAAAGGAGGAGGTTTCTGTCGGTTGAGGTTCACCTCCTCCAGTATCAGTAGAGTCTTTCAGAATATTCGATTGAGCCATTGAAACTGATTGAGCAACACTCGTATACTGAGATTAGATTACAAGTGGTCTGTCCAGGTTAATCGCCACTAGCTGTTTATAAAAGATGATTCTAATCCTGCAGAATTATTTTATTGCCCCACATAGTGATAACGGAATTGCATTAACAGCTTGATTTGACATATTATGAAATAAACCATTTCACAGCCATTATTCCAGTTAATGGTTTTAATTCATATTGAAAAAGCTTAGTTACAAGGGTAATAATTTTTTGGCGATATTTCAGTTTCAAGGATTACACGACGCAAGAGCAAAGAAGAATACTTTGCAATGATTTTATAAAATGACGACATTTCTAATTCATATACTTCATACGAGTAGTTTGATGATCGGTATTCTATCTAATCTTCTCCAGCAGGTACCTCGTCCTTCAAGACCTTATTCAACTTCAAGCGAATTTCGGTCTTTTCGTCTCCTCGAATTACATCTTTAACAAAATTGACATCGGTGTCTAATTGCACCATTTGTAAAGCCCCGCGAAGAACGCCGCAGTATAATTGAGAATACCATAACTCCTTATGTATTCTTGGGTATTGTGTGAAGGGGAGCTCTACAAACTCTGCCAAAGGGTTCTCATGCAATATGAGAGAAAAACTTGATCCGTCTGCAGAGAAGTTTTCGACCAGAGGTATTATATTTAAGAACATCTTGAAGCCGACCTTACTTATCAATTCTGCTGTGTCACGGAAAGTATCACATCTTTGAACACCTGTCTTCGCTATAAATTCTTCAATTAGACGCATTCCGATATTGTAGCCCATTTTGTCGAGCTCCAGGTTAACTTCTTTGTAATTGTGATTGTAATCTCGGCATAGTTGGGCAACAACAGAACCATATGTCAAGGCAAAGAGTTCTGTATTCTATGAGTTAGTACAGTTAATAAAGCAAAACAATTCATTTGATGTAATAGATAGGTGTATTCACATACTACTTTTTCAACGTTGTTTTTCCAAATGTCCTCCCCGTTCATTCTAGCTTTTGACATCTTGTATATTTAGGTGGATTGAAGGGTATGGGGAAGACGGAGATCAGATGTCAGTACACATTATCATCTAGTTTCAACAATTAAATTTGTAAGAAAGACACAGTAATTGATGTCAAATGCATTATTTTCTTTTCTTTTGGTTTGTGAAATTAAAATTTAAATTGGGCAATTGTTGATATTTTGCTTCTTTCCGCAAAATTTTGGTAACTGATAGAAACCAATCAGCCTCAGAAGTGGTTTGAAGAAAAAAACTTCAGGTCGAGCCATGAAAAAAACGAGTACGTTAATGATACTATTTCAAGTCAAAATAAGCACAGTGACAAGTTTAGAATTTGAAATAATGGGTCTAGGTGGATAAAACCTGGTTACTAAAGTCAGTAAACTGGCCATGTCTCAAGGATAAAAGCTTGAACATAAGTTCGTTTTAAATGTGTTATCTCTTGGGTATAGAATCCTCAATTTAAATCAAAGAGGCGCAATTAATGTGGTATAATATAATTTGACATGTTAGCGTTAGTACTATTAGCACTATGAGCACTATTAGCACCATTAGCACTGTGAGTACTGTTAGCACCATTAGCACTGTTAGTACTATTAGCACTATAATGGCACTGTACCACCCAAGTAAAACCAATTCTCACAGTAATGGCTTAGTCAATCTAGTTTCTCAGAATAACGAATTAACTAAATATTTATTGGAGTCTACACACGATTGACCTACTTTTGGCATCCATAATTGTCATTTTTTGTGTTGAGTTTGATCTCATGTCCACTTCATATTTCGTGCAGTTTAAAAGTTCCAATCACCTGATGCCCCATGCGCCAAATGGAATGAAAGAACATTCTTTAATGCCCTTCTAGAAATTTCGACAAAATTGCTCAAAGTAATTCAATTCAATATTTCCTCTTTATGTTCTTCCATTATGTTGTGACTTACATGGTAGATCTCAACCTCGGAGTCGGCTCCGTTAATGTCCGTGTTAATGACTCGGCCGCAAGACATCATAGTCGCGATGCATAGTTTCATCTGTACTGCATAGAGACTCTATGTTACATGTAAAAGCATATCAACATAAAATAAAATAAACAGGTGATAGAGGTTTTTTTTCTGGGGCAACAAAAAAAGCGTTTCAATATAAATACAAGCATTTATCTTCTTATATTGTTTCGTCATAATTCACTTATTTTGGCTTCAGTCAACTCCGTCAATTCCGCCAACCTTTGGATTTTGTCATCACAGGGCCTGCACCATAGACGGATTTCTAAACCACATCGGCTGCTCTAATTAAAAGCCGTGATAATCCTTACCCAACTTTTTTTTCTAAGGGAACAAAAGAAAGTTACATATAGTCAAGTTTTATTAATTATTCCTGTTTTCAATCTTTGAGTTCCTTTGTTTTTCTCTTCCACCCTATTCACCAGAAGTTTCCCACACGATTATTTGCTCTGGCCCAGACTTAGTTCATCTTACGATAATCCTGTTCTGAGAAAAGAAAATCACACCAAATTATTTCTACTTAAAAAGTCTTCTTCTGTTATAAGACCGCCTCGGATTCTCCACATTTTTTTTCCCTTACGAAGAGTCTTTCGTTTTCTATCCACCCCAGAGTTCGTCGCACCCCTTGATAATGAACAAAAGCACTACTTCTACTCTCACGATGCCACTCTTTTTCTTGCCGCTGAACTTCTCGGAGGTCGTGTCTTCGCCTTTTGCACCTCCTAAGTATCTACGGGCCCAGGAAAGCCTCATTTCTGGAATTTCCGATGGAGTTTTGGCCGTGATATCCCCCGTTGTCGCGTACTGGATCTACTCTAGCATTTTCCACTTGATCGATGTATACCAATTGGCCGAGAAGTATCGTATTCACCCCAGTGAAGAAGAGCAATCACGTAATAAAGTGGGACTCGGAGAAGTTATAAGAGATGTTGCCTTTCAACACGTTCTTCAAACTATCGTTGGTATGATGGCTTTGAGAATCGATGAAACGCCAACCACTGGTGACGAACTTTACAATATGTGGTACTGGAGACAAAATTACGTTCCAAGTTTTGTTCCTGATTCACTTTTGTGGTTGGCATATACCTATGGATCGTCATGCTTGCGTATCTTAATTTGCATCTTGTTTATTGATACTTGGCAGTACTGGCTTCATCGTATAATGCACGAGAACAAGTACTTATATCGTCGGTTCCACTCTAGACACCATAGATTATACGTTCCCTTCTCTTTTGGTGCGCTTTACAATGATCCAGTCGAAGGATTCTTACTTGATACCGTTGGAACAGGCTTGGTAGCTTTCCTCCTGAAATTAACTCCCAGAGAAGGAATGCTATTGTTCACTTTTGCAACCATGAAAACGGTTGACGACCATTGTGGTTACAAGCTCCCATTTGATCCTTTCCAGGCCATTTTCCCTAATAATGCGTTGTATCATGACATCCACCACCAAACTTGGGGCTTTAAGTCCAATTACTCTCAACCATTCTTTACGTTTTGGGATGTTTGGAGTGATACACAATACAAGTTTGTTAGGGAGTATCAAGAAAAGCAAAAGCAAATCACTTTAGAGAAGTACAAGGAGTTCTTGGCTGCGAGAAAGTTGAAAAAAGATGCTTTGGAGAAAGAGTTGAAACAGAGCCAATGAGTATCACCACACTGTCATCCCATATCCCCCCAAAATCACCAGCAGGAAAGACAAAATTTATCATAGCTAGTGTTGCTTATCTTTTGTCTGATCCCTTACACTACTGGAGTTAATACCACATAACCCTCCGCAGATAGTAGTATGTTTATGATTTCTCTTCGAATATAATAATTAAAAATAAATATTAGTCATTTCATACAATATTTCTTGAAACGATAAATTTCATCTCGGGTTTTCTTCATGATGCTTCGGATTTTGCGGGGCGGTATAGGGCCGATTTTGACTCACCCTTATCTTGATTCGGAACAACTCAATTTAATCCGAATGCCCCTGAGGCTTGACAATTACTATTTAAACCCCTAACAACTCCCTGTATCAGCAATTGTTAAATCACCAAACCACTATGGCTACTTATTCCGACAAAAATTTCGATGCAAAGCATTATCATGATGCTCGTCCCCTGTACCCTAACTCGTTTTATGAGACACTACTTCTGTACCACAACAGTAAGGAAGGCAATTCAACCAACTTTGCGATGGATGTCGGTTGTGGTTCTGGATTTGTTGGATTGAAGCTCACGGATTATTTTTCGCATGTTCTTGGAACGGACTTGTCTGAGACTATGATCCAAGCCAGTCGCGAGAACGTCGGTGCAGCCACCAATGGAACAATTGAATTCTTGGTGGCTCCAGCGGAGAAAGCACCGGGAATAGTAGAGGCCAACTCCGTTGATTTGATTACTGCAGCTGAGGCTTGTCATTGGATGGATATGGATAAGTTCTTCGAGGAGTCCGCCAGAATATTGAAACCAAACGGAACTTTGGCATACTGGTTTTATTTAGACCCTGTTTTCATTGGCTGTCCAGAAGCCTCAAAGCTTAGTTTGGAATTTTCATATGAATCATCAGTTCAGAAATATGGAGATAGTTACGAAAGATTTTTGGGCCCCTATTTTGAAAATCCAGGCCATGATAGATATCGCTCAGGCTTGGAAGGTACAAACCCACCTGAGTCGAAGTTCTATGACATAGTAAGACACTATTATCATCCTGAAAAACATGATCGTGACTACACCTCGCTTTATATAGAGAAAACCATCACTTTGCGCATCTACAAAGAATATTGCACCAGTTGGAGCGGTTACCATAGCTGGAAAGCAGACAATGCTTCCAAACCAGACACTGTTGACTGGTACATTTCCGAGCTTCAAAAATTGCTTAATGTGGATCTTGATGCTCCTATCAGTTTGATCTTCCCCACGGTGTACACACTCGCTCGGAAAAAGTAGGATGCTTTGATGACGGCTAATTGAATTGAGCATTATCGGATTCTAATCTTCAAATACTTCATTAGAAAAAATATACTACATTTGAAAGAGTATTCTACATTAGAAGCCTATGACATATTTCTAGAATTATTGCATATAAGAGTATCAATTATTTGAGACCTAATCGAGACCTGCACAATAGCTTAGTAAGATGTAGTAACTCTGATTTTAAGCCGCATGTGACCTAATATGTCAAGCGCCCAATCCTTACTAACACTTACTAACACACTTTATATACCCTAAGATGACTGATCAAATTATTGATAATTAGTCTTGATCCAATTGATAAACTACTTCTAGAAAGATCCTTCTAATTACTGAAGGACTATAAATTCATGAGGATAAGTCTTGAAGTTCTTGGAATCCATTATTTTTTTATACTCTTGTATATCACAACAACAACAACATCAATGTCTTTGAGAACAATTAAAACTATCCTTCCTGGTATCGAACAAGCTGAAGGTGTCGGGGCTACCGTAAGGAGATCGATTGGAAATATGCAAATGAGAAACTTCAGTCCTTTCCTTCTTTTTGACCACTTCTCCTCAAGTGGAGTCGGTGGTTTCCCAGAACACCCTCACTTGGGCCAGGAAACTATAACTCTCATGCTCAAGGGAGCATTTGCCCATGAAGATTTTACTGGATCCCGTGGTGTTCTAAGAGAGGGCGACTTGCAATTTATGACTGCTGGCAGAGGCACTGTTCACAGTGAGATGCCAGTCATTCACAAAGATGGTTCTAAAAATGTGGGTTTGCAACTTTGGGTTGACTTGCCCGAAAAGTTGAAGGAGGTGGAACCACGCTATAGAGACTTGAAGGAATGGGAGGTACCTGAATATGTTGAGCAAGACGGCAAATTGAAAGTGAGAGTCATTTCTGGCGAAAGCTATGGCGTCAAGCTGGATGCAGAGCTTGCTTACACTCCTGTCAAATATTATCATTATACTATGAAACCAGGGTCTCACTTCAAGCAACATGTTCCAGAAAATTTCAATTTCTTCTTGTATGTATTGGAAGGTAACAACTTGGTTTTGCAGGAAAAGACTGAGGTGAACCAATTTGAGAACGTTTTCTTCAATGCAAATGGCGACACTATTGAGGGTCATTACCCAGAATCGGAGACTAAAGATCTTGAGTTCGTATTGATTGGTGGTGAGATTTTGGACCAAAAAGTCGTGCAACACGGACCTTTTGTCGCCACATCCACTAGCCGAATTCAGAAGGCTTTTAGTGACTACCGTCTGGCTTCCAACGGATTTGAGAGGCTCAGAACATGGAACACCTTGATTTCAGGTGGTGTTACTGATGAGATGATCAACAATGACTTGGGAGGTTCTCTCGAGGCCAGAGAAAAGGAGCGCCAAGCCTATCTTGCCAAAAAGAAGGACGTCATAAAGGATGAATTGTAAATCATTTAATATTCTTCGATTCTGTACTTTGAATTTATACTTTAATTAAAGTTCTTCTATCAAAAACACTGTAGACTAATATACTCAAAACCCAATTTTTGTGCAAAGCAAATTTAAAAAAATACTTGAACACGAATTAAGTGTTTCCTTTTTTATGATTTCAAAATCTAGTAGTACTTGCATTTTTGATTTGGAGATGAGCATTACTTAGCGCGCCAATACAAAACGCGTCATAGAACAACCATCAAGCTCAATGACCATGGATTTCACAGAAAAAGAGGTAGCTTTGATATCAGAGCGTCTTAAATCGCATCCTGTGACATACCATACTGTGGCTCGTGATCTAGGGATATCAATGTCACGATCTAAGAAGCTCTTGGTTAGGTACTATCAAAGCAATAAAAGCACGATCGGTGCTTCCTTCATCGCTACAGGAACTCGCCATGGCATAATTGTTGTTCATAACTTCAATTCTGAAAGCGCTTTGGAAGAGAATATAAAATCAACCTTCGATGACGTGCTGTCTGTCCAGATATATTGCATACATCTGAAGAAATCCAATTTCACACCCGTGGAGATCGCCCTTGAAGAACTACGTAACACTACAACCCTAGATAAACTCTCTGAATTCCACAATCTCGGTTTAATAAAAGGGCCAGAACTCAGCAGGTACCGTGATTATGCTAAAGGTCAGACAGATCAAGAAACCAAAAGATTGACCCCCGCTCGAAATCCAGTTAATGCGAATAAATCATCACTGCAGAGCTCTTCCAAGCCATCGAATACATCCAAATCTAGTAAGCCTGCGTCTAAACCAACTCTGATATCAAGTTATGTGTCAAGAAAGGGTGAAATCTCAAGCTCGATGAAAAAGCGCCCTAACCCTGAGAAGAAGCCTACTTATCAATACAAATCGAGAAAGATAGAACAATCAGAGCCAAAAGAGCGCGTTGTGGTTTCAAGTGTTGACGAAGGAAATGACGATGATGCGAAGAAGATGACTGCCAAAGTACCTACGTCACACTCTGATTTACACAATTTGTTTCTTGATGACGACTTTACTGATGATGAAGAGATTACCGAAAATAAAGAGAGGTCTCCCGAGGAAGAATCTCAACCAATTGCAGTTGATGTCGAAACTGTTGCGGAGCCACAAAAAGTTGACGCGCCAAAAATTCCGGAGGGATCCATTCTCAAGGCCGTTACGTCAAAATCAAATGAAACGGGATCAGAGTTGAGAGAGGTTCAAGAGCCACCCCCACAAGAAACTACAATTGATGAAGATGGATACTTTACTCTGTATAAACAAACTGATCCTGAGCCGAAAAAGCCAGTTCTTAAGAAGGCTCCCCAACAGGTCAAAGCACCACCTAAGTCATCAAGTGCTAAAGGAGACTCCAAGAAAAAGCAGGCCTCGTTGATGAGCTTTTTTGGGAAGCGATAGTCTATCAGACCGTAAAAGATCACAGGCCGAAGAAATTGACATATTAGGTGTCTTTCATATATATTCTGAATGTACGTTGGACTACTTCGGCAGCCGTACCTCGGAATTACTGAATACACTATGGACATCTTACTAACTAAGCCTCCTCAAATTTATTACTAGAATCAGTAATCAACAACAATAGAGTTGGTTGGATTGATCTCATTCATTATTATTTAAGGTGTTTTTATCCTGCATATTGTATTTGCAGCCAACCACTTTTACCGCATTGGGAAGTGAGAACTCTGAAGCATTCCATATAGAGTAATAAATGTGCTTCTCAAAGATATTTTTCTCTTTGATATATAATGTTGACTATAATCGGGAATGTCTGTTTGATCACTTCGTTTAAGTCTTTTGTTCTTCCTAAAATCTTTTTCAGTTTCTACCACCCGTCACTCGTTTCCAATCTAGCAAAATGAAACTCGCTAGCACTACTTTAAGTTTTATTGCATTGTCTGCAGTTGCTGTCGAGGCTGCTCCAACAAAAATGGATTTCTCCGATGACTTTACGAGCACTTCTATTGTCAAGAGAGAGGAATTAGAAAGGGCTCTCGTTGATCTCCAGGACTTAAAAATGATGAGAGCTAAGAGAGAAATGCTTGAAAGCGATCTATCTGCTAGAGAATACACTATTGTGACGAGCGTTTTAGAAGCTATCAAGGACACTAAGTTAGCGCCGGTTGTCTTGAAATACTTCACTAAGAATGTAGTTCTTCAAGCTGCAGCAGTGCAAGGAGTCCTACTCGTTGTCAGAAGCCATTTGATCAGTGCGGCTACTCTTTTGAAATATTTGGTTCAATCGGGTTTAATCACTTCCGTTATCAATGATATTATTGCAGACTGTTCATTTTTCGCTCAAGTTTTGTCACTTGTTAAATCTGAATTGGGAAACATTATCAAAAGAGATACTCCTTATTCTCACGAAGAAGGATTGGAATTGCTTCGTAGAGATGGTTTGATCGAGCCAACTGTATTTGATAATGTTAACGATTTGGAAAAAAGAGACATTGATGAAGTGATAATCAACGTTTTGGAGAGTTTAGCACAATCTGGTTTGGGAACTCAAGTGGTCGAAGCTGCGCTCACAGATCCTCAATTCTACACTTTCGGAGCCCTGTTGATTGGAGTTCTCTATGCTGATGGTCTTCTTAAACTTCCTGCTTTACTCGGTGCTGTTTCTCAGTCTGGATTAGTGCCAGCTCTTTTCACAGACTTGGCAAATATAAAAACCTTGAGAACAATCGCAGGCACCGCTGTGTCTGCATTCGAAGGAAAGTGCTCTCTGGTAGCAACAACCACCACCACAACAGGTAAAAATGCAACTGTGGTATCGGGATACACCTCCTCTACTACCACAAAATCTGGCTCTTCAGGTGGTTCACTTTTAGGCTCACTATTAGGAGGTTCCAGTCTTCTCGCTGGTATCTCAGGACTTTTTGGCAAATTATACGGAAAGCCTTCCACGACTTCAGGTTCTTACACTTCTAAACCAAGTGTCACCTACGCAACTCCTACAACAGTGAAGCCCATGAGCGCAACAACAACTATAACAACACCCCTTGCCAATCCATGCACAACAGCTGCACGCCTATTCAAGAGAGAGCGTCTCAATATGTACTATTGAACGGTTTCATGGTTCACAATACCCTTTTCTTCCCTGCGCACACAGCTTCATTGCAAAATATCAATAATTTGCGCATCGCCTTCCTTTTTTTTATAAGTTCGTAGATGAAATAAATGACAAATTACAGTTAAGACCTATATTATGATCTAAGTTTGGTATGTAGCCGTTAAGCCATTGAATTAGCTGTCTCTGCCTTTCGTTCTTTAGGCTCTTCCAAGCTTTTACCCTTTCTGTTAAATGAGATTCCTTTTCCTGCATATGCGCTTCTTTGTCAATTTATGCAGCTCATTTAATCCTAAAGCAGAGGAAATGTCAACTTTACTGCACATAAGTTCACCGTTTCGCTTCAAGGAACATTATGCCTTACTGGCTCAGTTACCGATCAAGTCTTACCAGCCATTGTCTTAGTACGACAGATCCAACGACTTACGAAAAGGCACTAGTTTAACCATCGTTTTCTTTCCCTTCTTCACATTTAAACAAAGTGTTTTGCGACTTATACATGCGCTAGTGGTATAACAGTCATATCATTTTATTGCAACTGGCATGAGCCAAGACGGTCACATAGATGAAATATCATCACCTCTGAGATCTTCGTTTCGACAATCTCTACAATCAATTCTACGCCCCGGGTCCAAAAGTCCGACTCAAAACAATTTCAATTTCTCGCAGAGCCCTACTGTTCCTACCTTTTCGGCTTATGTTCGTGACGATTCATCACCTCGTACGACCATGGATGATTTTGCTGACTCGGAGACAAGTGATTCACGAATTGGTGATGCGGGAGAGGCAGATGCCGAAACCATTTACTCAGTCATAAAGGACTATGAAGAAACTCAGAATTGTTTGTTCAGCGAAGATTTCAATAGCACTCTCGAATCCGACCAGAAGACAAAACAACAAAGTTTAGGAGAGTCACACTCGACAAAAACGAGCAACGTTGCCAAAGACCTGAATTCTCACGAAACGAACATATTCTCCAATCCATCCAATATTAATTCTTCACCTATTACTTTTGTGACGGTATCAAAAAGCGACAAGCCATCAATCGTGAATACGCAAAAAAGGGAGCTACTAGTTCTAAGTTCTGACCCTTCACTAGAACGTAATGAGACAATTTCCAGCCCAACCTTGCCTGAGAGATTTTCAATTGGCTATAGCTCGGTTGCTAGGGTATCTGTAGTTACACCTGTCAAACCTCAAATTTCGCCAAATCCGTCTCAAACTGGATCTGTCTCAAACCTCCTGTTCGAATTCAAAAGTGCTTGTAGTCAGAATGATTCAGTATCAGCAAGACCTCCGCCACTTGAACAAGCATATCACGCCGAATCTACCAATGACACATTCTATCATGCTATAGAGCAAAACTACTCGGGAGTCTTCAGTACCTTATCATTTAATAATTCAGCGGGTCAGTTGCCTTACAATTCACGAGCTTATCGCCCAGAACCGATTGTGACTATCCCAGCTTATACCCAAGGTAATACTGCCCCAGGGCCCGGAGCAGATACATGTTTCAGAAACCCTCTTCTAGGCTCTCAAGAGCCCTCTTACTCCCCAAAAGTGCCAAATATTCTTCCAACACGAGATTCTACCGAGAAGCTGAGATTGCACCGAAACATGTTACGCACATATAAGGACGAAGATCTAGAACGTCAAGCCGAATTAAATCTTACATATTCATGGGCAAAATGGTTCGGCATAACGCTTACATCGTTGATTGTAATTCCATTGTTTTTCCTACTTGCATTAGGAATGTTAGATAAAAAGGGCTTTTACTATCATGACTTTCTGTCCGTGGAGGACAAACCCCTTGCTAATGGAGCATTTCATCAGCGGTACTCTACTCGGCAAAAACTTTGTAGCTTCATTATCGGTTTAGTGTGGCTTTGCACTGTATTGGCAATGATAGGTGTAGGTTTTGGTTTGGGCTTGAGCAGACTACCACAGTATGCACCTAATTAAAAGACTCACTTGAGTTGCACTTTTTGACATCACAAGTTCCAGGTTATCTAACTCTGTTACGAATATGTCATGACCCCCACACTCCTTTAACAATAAACAACGCGAAACCAATGAGCTAGCATTCCAATATTGCCAGGCTCGATGGTAAACTCGATTCAATTCTCTAATTCCGATTTAATAAGGAACTTTCTTTGCATATGAAATCACTCCTGCGACAGCGTCTTGTGATTTGAAATTAATTTAATTAGAAATAAATTGCTGTCATTGTATATGAATATTTCTTTGTTATAATGTAAAGTCGTGTTTTTATTGAACATGAAATTAGCTTCCAGGCCAGATGTTTCTATTTTTCGCATCAGCATTTGAATAACTAAGGACAAGAGTACTAGCTATAGCTTCACACATTAGAGTCTCCAAATTACATGCTCTGAAATTTAGATTCTTTTATTTTTTGCATCACCAATCCTGGAAATACTACAATTACACATAAATGCCGAAAATGGTAATGGCCAGCCTTAGCCCCTGAACACTCATGTAAGCAAGTTGAGTGCACATGACTTATCACGCGATGTGCCGATTTCTCGACTCTGGGGCAAGCTTTCAGATACCTAAACCCCTTATTCAAAATTGCAATTCCTAACAATTAAGCTAGTTTTGCAATAGGAGGAAGTCATTTTTATAAAAAGTCTCAATAACGTGTCTGAATTGACACCAGCTCATGATCTGCTAATAATCGCCGACTAAGCCCTCATACTCTTATCTGTTGAACCTGTGATCGTCTATAAGTATGGGTAATGTTCCCACGAAAGAAGGCCGGTCTCGATCAGGTTCCTTAAACTCGCATGGAGCTAGTTCTATTGGTCGTTCTGGGCGTCGAAATTCGGCCCTTGCTGTATTCAGTAGTTCCGGCAAAGGATCAAAGTCAGAGGAGAAGCTTAAAGCTCAGGCAAGGCATTACAATGATCTTGTTGTAAGAATTAAGGAAAACGTTGATGGTGGATTTTTGGCTCCTTATGGCACTTATAAACTGGATCTCGATTTTGCAACAGATATTGTTCGCGATCTTATCATTGCTCGTCGACTAGCCCCCTTCTACACCCCATTACAAGACTTTGATGAAAGTTGGACGGAGAAAGAATTATTCATTTTAATTTCTCAAACTCCACTTCATGCTGTTGATAATGCATTTCCAGATGAAGACGAAGAACTTGACCCTGAAGATCACAAGATACATCGTTCCCTGAACTACTATAAGCGGCAAGAGCAAAAACTAAAGCTTCGTGAAATTGTAAAAGATATGAAAAACGAACGGAGGAATTCCGATCTTGAATACCTTACAGCGCGTAAAAATGGTACATATAACCCTGACCTTAACCTGCAAGACTTAATCATAAAGTTGTACAAGTCTGCGGTCGAATGTCCCATCTGCTTTTTATACTTTCCCGAACCGTTAAACTACAGCAGATGCTGCCGGCAGCCCATCTGTACCGAGTGTTTTGTCCAAATAAAGCGCCTTGACCCCCATCCTCCCCATGATGACAACAATCTGCCAACCAATGGCGGAAGTCTACCGCATACTCTCATCTCCGAATGTGCAAGCTGTCCATATTGTGCAATGGCTAACTTTGGTGTAACATACGACCCTCCAAGAGATGTGCACGTAGGATTATGTGCTTCCACAAAGCCTGGTGACTATAAGATGCCTTCAACAGTCCCGAGACTTTCCGAAAATGACGATGCAATAGCATCCTCTGACGAACCTGATAGTCCAAAGCCACCACCTACTTCAAGTTTGAAGCCCCGCAGACGTTCGTCTGTCACGGCAGACTCTAAATCTGTCATTACAACTGATTTTATTAGACCAGATTGGGAGCAGAAGTTGGCGTCTGCGAAGAGTAGACTTGCTAGGAAGGCAGCCACTGCTAGTGCCATTCATGCGTCGAGTTTGATTGTTTCTGGGAATGGAGGGGAAGGAAATCAGCTGTTCATAGATTCTCTTGAAGACAGAATGCTTGAAGAAGCGTTAAGGCTTTCCGTTCTTGAGGAGGAGGAACGTCAGAAAAAATCGCCTAGCGATTCATCCTCTGGTTCGTAATTTATGTGGAAAATTAAGTATATGTCCTTATATGTGCATTGTGCGTAGATGAGCTTTACATAAGTTAATTTAGCTAAAGTATTGTAGCTCTAAAATAGTTTTGCATCAAATTTGCTCAAATCTTAAATTCAACCTACTCTCAAATTTATTTTTAACTACTTGTTTTCATAAAAATCGCAAAGAGAAATTCTTGCTCTAACTAATCTTTCTCCTCTCGGATTCCGACACGAGCTTCCAAAGTTTGACGCGCGTTGCACAGAGAACAAGATAAAGTTAATTTTGTGTACAGGATGAAAGCCGTCAGCACATTTTAAATTGGAATGTTGAGGTTAAACTACGAGAGATTTTGAGTAGAAATGAAGGATATATGAAAACAAAGAATCGGTTTTTTTGAGAAACAACCATACAAGTGACAATAAGATACAGCTGAGGTCTATCCATATGCATTGTTCATGTTTTGACTCAGTAATTACGCGAGCCGTTACGGCTGTTGACAGATGCGTATCGTTTTGAAAGGTGCGTGCCCCTACTACGAGCTGTTTTGCATATCGACTTCCTAAACATTCGTAAAGGCTACAATTTCGTGAAGAACGAAGAGGGCGACCGTGCCTACTCTCATTTCAATTGGCGACGGGGACAAACTCATTTTAAATTATTGATACTTCAGGACTTTTCTGCCTATCTCACAAACTTTACCTATCACACATCTATATATACTCATGTCCCACAGTATATGTAATGTCGTCAATCCTTCGCCCCAACAGGGATTGTAATTATACAATTACTATTAAAGAAATGACTGTGTGTGATTTTGAACATCGGTGCCTGTACTCGACGGCAAATGCTGTGAGTCTTCTCCCAATACGAAGAGTTTCTACCAAAGTCGGGCAACTTCAGGAGACAATAATTTCATTAAGAGAACTACAACCTCTTCCGCTTACCGCCTTAATTCGCATAAAACACGTTGCCCTCGACTTTTGCCTAGATTTCAATGTCGAGAAAGGCTGCGTTCCAGGTCAAAGGTTCATTGGAAAGATTAGTATCAATACTGAATCGAAATGCGCTGAGACAAATATGCCACGTGGTCAAAGAGTTTTTGTTTATCCATATTCGACTTGTCTAATTCAGAATATCCCGGAATTGTGCAAGAATTGCTGCCATATTTCCTCCATTCCAGACCATTCCGAGAACCATAGAAAAGATCTATATGAGCTACATAAGAATTTTCCATGCTTAAAGAAGTGGGTTTATGGAAAGACAATCCATGGCGGACTCCAGGATTATATACGTATACCACACCCGCTGCAACAGTTGATTCCAGTACCTGAACTGGTTTCACTGCACGATTGTTGTTTCCTCCTTGATGTGGCAACCCCATTTTTAGCTTATTGCAAGGATATTTTAAGTGCTTTACCTGATTTTGCAAGCAAAGTTCTTATTATCTTGAACGATGTAAATAAGGAAGCTAATGACTGCTTACTAGTTATTCAGCATTTGCTTCTCAATCAACACTACTTTACATTTACAGATATGCAGACACTTTTTAAGCATCCTGAAATTAAAGCATCATACACAGGCCAGTTTCGTCACATTTTTGTCCTTGCTGTGGGCCAGCAAGCATTTGAAGCAGGTCTCACATTTCAAGATACAAGCGCCGACTCTGCAGAGTCTCCCTCTACCATATCAATAATGGCATCACAAAGCGCTGAAAAGCTACTAATTCCCGATTCTATTGAAGTGAAGAAGATTTGCATTTCGTACAAAGATAGATTTTTATTGGAAACACTTCTTGAAACTATCTCAGATATGAATAAAGCAACCATCGACCGTCTTTCCAAAAGGTCAGCTTGGTGTTTGAACTCAAGCATTAACAGCGCTGGAGGATATTTTGATGAATTGACCGATAGTCTGTTTTTAGAAAATGTAGTCTTGTTATCTAACCTATCTTCACCAAGGGAAGTTAAGTCGGAAAGCAAACATGGAAGCCCGAAATTCTCGATACACACAACGAGTGAAGAGTCAATCGTCGGCAGGAAAGGACAAAACAAGAAAGTAGTTCGGTGGCTACTGTGCGATTACAGTTTTTCACTTGGGCTGGATGACTTATGCGATCAAGATTATGAAAGTCGCTGCATGCTGACAAAGGCAATTAATCGACTTAGAGCAGAGGGCTTCGCTCCTAAGAGAGTCTTTTTCACAAATACTCAGAGAAACAATGCTTCTTTAAACGCCTTCATATTCAGTTGATATAAATTGTTTTGTGGACTATATATGTTACATACATATAGTGAATAGAATCGAATAGAAATACTCAGACTGTGAATCGCAGTGAAAATGAATTGAAAATTGTTTAAGATAAAAGTTCCAAAGACAGGTCGGTGCATTAAGCTAACTAACCTCTTTGAGTAGTTTTCTTATCATCTTAGCCCAAACTTTTACCTCTTTATCATATGTGCCGGCCGCTACCAGGTCTAGAAATGGCTCATTGAGAAGATCTTGAGTCGAAGGTCGTTGTTGTTCATCTTTAATAAGACACTTATCAATAAAACGACACATGTCAGCATTGAAAACCTGTTTGGTGAACTGATTTGTTCTATGAAGTAAAGTTGGTGATTGCTCGTTCACAATTCTTTGCAAAAGGTCCAAGATTCCCTCTTGCCCAATGATCTTGGTACATCTTACACCTTTTTCCTCGCCTTCTTCCACGTCGGACCATGGACTGTAACCGGAAGCTAACTCATACAACATAAGCCCCATAGACCACACATCCGATTTTATGCTATACAAGTTTCCTTGTATTCTCTCTGGCGACATGTAAGTGGATGTACCAACAAATGTATCAGCTAATGCAACAGAGTTTGTAAGCTCTCGTGATACGCCAAAATCACATAGTTTGAATTCTCCTTTGTGGGTCATAAGTACGTTAGATGGTTTAATATCTCGGTGAATGATTTTGTGTGTTTCATATAGGTAATTAAGTCCGCTTAAAATTGAAAACAGAAGGAACTTAAGAACAGACAATGGGAACTCTTCTGTCATCAATAACTCGGCCAATTTGTCCACTGACCCACAATTGCAATATTCCATACAAAGCACGACAGCGTTATTCGAGCGTAGGTATGCCCCATAGAAATCTACAATATAGGGAGATCTACATTCGTGCATAATGCGTAATTCCCTGATGATTTGAGTTTGCGCTGTCAGCTTGGAATCAATAGTGACAATTTTGCGAGCCATTGTTTTTTGCAGAGGAACATGAAAAACCTTCAGAACCTCACCATAGTTTCCAGAACCCAAATCGCGAAGATGCACCAAGTCTTTGTCCTTGAGACTATTTGACGCAGTAGTCGATGCCAAAGGTGTTGTGGGAAGCGATGAGGCGCCGCACTCCTGACTGCTCATTGACCTTGTAGGAGAGTACGAACTTATAACGGTCTGGCGCTTTGCCCCAGTTTGCGGCCTTGTATCATGGACTGCTACAGGTGGGGAGAGTTTCAATGCCAGAATCGAGATATCTGAATCATTTAGCACAGGTATAGAAGAACTCGACGAGTTAAGTCCTAGATCCATTAAGGGTGGAGGTCTTCGGCGTCCATCTTTGCTTTGAGGAGGTAATGACGAGAGTTTAGGAGCCTCGTTGTTAATGTTTATTGAAGGAAAGGAAAGGTTTTTGACATTTTTTCGGTTTAAAGACTTAGGTTTGAGAATAGCGCCATCTTCACGCGGGACTGGTGGTAGATCTTTGTTGAATTTTGAAGACGCGTTCGAGGCCATCCTTGTGTTAACCTAGCTGGCCGTGCTATAAAGAGACCGATTACAGCAGAATTGAATTACCGCCTAGGCCAAATGCTGTTCGTAAACTTGAAACGAGTGTTGTATGAGAGCTACTGATGGTGAGCCATTGGCTAAACAAGGTTCAAGGACAAGAGGGAAAGAACCTCACAATGCAACGCCTGTGAATTACTTCTATAAATGAAGAGATTCAAAAATTTGAGAACTTTTCTAAAGATGGATTCAGACTAAGTTTTTCACCTTGACTTCCGTTTCAATTGTATGGGGATCTGTCAACGTGAAACGGGAAGGTTTGTGACATAGGTGCACGGGTGTAGAAAGTTCAGCTGAACAAGTACGATAAATTAAAAAAAAAAGAAAAAAAGGGAAAATAGTTCCAATAATGAATGTGACCCTCTGTTCTTGCAATTCATAATCCAATTGATGACCTACGCATTAACTCGTTTGATTTTGTTGTCATGGAGCAGCTTGTCTCTACAGCTAGGACGAAGGGAAAAAGCTACAAATCCTGGTAAATGATCTAGAAGATTAGAAAGCTTCTCGGTTCAACTTGCAACCGCTTTTTAATGGCAACTATTGGCCCTTGAATGTTATCAGGTTTAACATTGACCTGTACATTTCTGCTGTTTGGATGCCGTTGTCGCCATGCGGGTGTATGCGAGCTTTATGGCATATGCGCCTTCTTATTTAACCGCCCTGCGCTTCTCCAAATGTAAGTGCGCCGCAAAAGAGTGTCCTAAAAATTACACTCCGACTTAAGAATGTCTCATCGGGTTTTTTTCTACCTAATACTAAGTAATGAAGATTCAAAGTCTTCTTTTGCGACCATAGCAGCGGCTTCAAACATGAAGATGAACATGCTATAAGAGTTTTAGGCGGTTGATACCTGTTTCTGATGCATACACATTCATATGATAACTAAAAAATATTATTATTACATGATATTCATACAATTAAAAAGACGACGTAAACATGCAAGAAAAAAAACAAACTTTGATGCAAGGAAAATGAGTTAACCAAGATTGGATGCAGGGGCATCTCCAAGTGTAGTAAAATTCAAATCAGATGAGTCAAGAAGACCAAGCTCCATTTGTTTTTGCTGTAACTTCTTACGCATGAAATTATGCCAAATCTGCAAGGTATAATCAATACTGATTGGACCGTTCTTAGTAAAGACATTTTGTGTGGATGGAAGAACCAAATCAACGGTTAAACTGAGGGCGCTGAAGAAGATATTGGCCCTGTTGGTTTTGGTCTGGTTGTTGCTGCTGCTGCATAGAATATTGAGCCATCGGTGCCTTATACATGTCTGGTAATTGAATTACCTGAGGATATGAAGGTGCATAGTCTTGTTGAGACATGTGGTTGCCCACATTTATCATCTGGTTCACAGGCCCAGGGCCTATCATTGAGCTCTGCTCAACCGGGACATAGTTCATATGAGCAACTTTTTGGGGCGGAGGTGGTATGCTAACGCCTTGCTGAGAATTCTCCATCGTGACCATCGATGGAACGCCAGGGAAGCCACTATATAAAGAAACGCTACCAATCTTCTTTTTCTTCTGACGGCAGTTTAAACACACCTTATGTCTACCTTGCTCCTCAGAGGATAAAGCCTTGGCACACCTATTGCAGTTTCCCATACGTTCCAAATTGGTTCTTCGAATTTTGTCATTTTCTCGACACCTTTGACAGACTTTATAAGAATTACCTGCAACGGACGACCTGCGCCCGTTTTCATCAGTATGCTCCTCATTAATAATCAGGAGATTTATGGGACCGGAGCAGTGTACGCACTTTCCTTGTGCAGCCCTATTCGCTTTTCTGATTCTGAGGTTTTGTCGACACAGCGGACATAATACATATTTTTGCTGGTCAGCGGGAATGTCGTTGCCGCACCTACGGCAAGCGCCTTGCTTGTCCTTTGTCTTTTTTTGCCAACGCCTCAGACGCTCGCGTTGCAAGTCTCGACAATGATCGCAGAGCTTAAATATTTTGGGTTCGGTTCCAAATTTACCCAGGAAAGAGTCTTTAGCGACGATGAGGCTTTGTGTGAACTCTTTCTTGCAACGTGAACACTTGGAGTGAACTTGATTTCCAGCATCAATCTTATGTTCATCCTCTTTATGAACAAGCTGTTGCTGGATATGAAGTGGGGGAATAGGAGAAACAAGACCACCTCCTTCTTCGAGTTTTCCTGGAAATGTACCGGTTTGCTGATTTACGTTAGGCAACGCATTGCTGCCATTGATGCTAGTATTGGCTGTATTCATTGAGTGATCAGCCTCGTGAGAATTAGGAACAATCGAAGAACTTATAGAAGCAGGAACAGAAGATGACATGACACCATTTTGCACATTAGGTAACGATTGTGAATGAGCACCGGAGGTCATTAACATGGGCACCGGGCCAATCCCAGAACCCAAACTCATTCCTGTTCCCATAGCTTGGTTGCTTAGGTTATTATGATTAGCATCAGAACCAATTCCAGGCCCAATGCCATGTCCTAATCCAGCTCCTACATTAGGGCCCATTCCTCCGTGGACCATACCATGCCCTATATTGGAACCCATACTACTGTTCATATTGGAGCCTCCCATTCCCATGTTGGCAGTCATAGTGGCACCTGCCATACCCATTGCTCCTATTCCAGTAGCCATGGAAGAAGGTACACTGCCTGGCATACCATTGTTCATCATACCTGGTTGATTTGGATTAAGGATGCCCATCATACCACCATGAGCTGGTGTGAGCGACAGAATAGGATAACCATAGAAATTCTTTAATCTTTTATCATCATAAGTCATATCTTGAGGCATATACCTCGGATCACTATAATGCATCTCTTGTGGGGCAGCACCTGGTTCTGTGCCGATCCCACCATAAGCTTTCATGGGCATCCCGCGGATAGACAGTCTAGGTGGGTAGTATTGGCCCAGAGAGAAAGGAATCTTCACATCATAGTTATATTGCAGGCGATCGTGCTCTTCTGGAAAAAAGTTCCTTCGCATCAGCACGGGAGGCTTTGTTTCTTGCTCAACCATGAACGGAGGGTCCATTGCTCAGGTAGGTTTGGCTTGGAATAAAAAAAGGAGTAATATACAAATGTCAACAGACTCAGAATGACATAAAAAAAATGAATAATAATAAGGACCTATAAAACTCGGGCTTTGGTAATAATATCGAGGCTCTTGTTGGTTGGAACAGCGCGCTTCAGCAATAGATGATATCCAAACACCAGACCACAGATAGTTTGTGTAAATATAGAAGATGGACTGCTTTTGAGTGCGTGAGGCTCGGATCTCTCAGGGGAGTAAGATCGATGATATGAGATTCTATCCTAGCGAGTTTCAGACCAAAAACTTTGGGGAGAAAAGAAGTATAACAAATGAGACACCTTGGACCGCTGCTAAAAAGAAGTAGTTGATACTTTGCCATATTAAGGTACCAGGCATGGGAACATGTAAAATCCCAAGTTTCTGCACTCCATCAGACACCTAACCGCTGTATCTGCAGTAAGCAACTAACCTTTCTTGCTTCTAATGCAAGACCTACGTATAATGGTCATGGATCTCTGCCCGAGGAGACATAAACGCCGCTTGCTCCAGATCACACTAAAAAGTCCCGCATGGGTCAGGAGCACTGGATGCCTGGTTTGGAGTCTGGCCCGCGAAAGGACTCTGCATCGAAACGAGCCCCTATGCCCTCTGGGCGGTTTCCATTGGCCGAGCTGCTTCTTAGACCTTCGAATACGTATGGCCTGATGAATTTAACAGCGTCTATAGAAATATAATTAAAAGTCCTTCTTTGCATTCTCAGTTATTTTGACTTAGATCATCATGGAAATGAAGTACTATTTTCCTAAAAGAGGGAAATGGAGCGAATAGCAACGACGCCACCAAATCAAAACGCACCGCGCGTATGCAAGATGATGTAGCAAAAGAGGCGCTGAAAAAACAATTGAGCTGCAAACACCCTGCAGTCCTGTATACAGGTCGAGATGCGTCCATGTTGCAGTATCAGGAGTTGGAAATTTGATTATTCACGTTATACTGCCTTAGCTAATGACCATTGATCTCGATGCATCAAAAACAAGGGGTTTAGTACAAAAATACGACAGCATGACTTTCTCTTTGAATTTTGTATAATTTGATTTTTGTATAGATATTGAATTATGTATAGATATTGTTGATTATACAATTTTGTTGATTTCCTTCGCGTTTACCCATGGTAGGAGCCCAGGCCTTAGATCGGATCAGTAAGTTTCAGTCCCAAACACAATTGTTATGATACCTGGGCAACTCGACAATAGTATAATCGCGCCGCTTCCTTTGTCAAGATTTTCGACGACGATACCAAGTTCCCTAAAATTAGAAGCGCCGACGACGTATTTATGCTTGCAGGTACATGTTCTTTTGCAGGCTGTTCGGTTTGAAACTCCACCATATTCGTAACTTCTCGAAAACCGCTTTAACAAAAACGATTTTTTCAGGTTTGTAACTGAAGTCTGGTAGAGATATTATTGCTAGAGTTCTTTTTTAAATTGCATGATTACACTTTGAAGTAAACACGGTCTTTGAAAATATGTTCAAACTCTCAACACACTCAAATGTTCCTAACTGAAAGGCACAAGTGCAACTAACGATCTATCAATAATGGCAGATTTTGTTATAATAGGCACGGTTTGTCCGAACCATGGATTTGACGGACTTGCTCTACTTTACGAAGACACGATCAGCGCTGAAGTCCGTTGAAACCTTGCCTTGCCGTACCTTTCAGTGTACATCATTACCAAACTTCCCTAAGTTTAGAGATTTGCGAATTCATGATTGGTTGATACATGTACATTGATTGAATGGTTGATTCATTCATTTATACATTCATTGATTGATTATATTTGTGGTCCATGAAGCTTGTAATCATGTTCTATTTACCGTGTTGAACAATATCCTGGACAACCGTAATCAGATATTGAGTTAGCTTCTACGCTTGTGCCATATCTGAATAACTTCACCCAAACGAAACATACCTAGAGCTACCAACATGATTCCGCTTCCCTTTACACCTCTTTGAAACCATAAGGGATGTTTCTTGAGGTCGATCGTACCACTTTTATTTTTGAACGGCATCGACGACATAAAATAGCCCCCTCCCGCCAAACACAAGAGTGTTTGAACCGCCGTGCATCCTAAACACTCCTCTTCACCTAAATCCCGACCCTCTGGAGGGTTGAAGACATTCAAAATGTTAGACATTGATCAAGTAGTCTCTATAGTGTGTGAAGAGCTCGCAAGATGTGGGGCGCACTTATGCAGGAACACTCGCTACTAGTATTTGAGACATTAGCTTTGGACCTGCACTTGGACGCATACATACAAAACACCTACCCTTACGGTTGAGAAAATCAAGGTCTTAAATGAATTCAAACACGTGAAATAATCAAAAATATTTTCGGCCCGAAACTACCATTGTACTCCGAGCATTTATTCCGAATAATTCCTTCATATGGCATAGAAAATAGCCGCTATGTACAACTCTTAGCTACTATGCTTTGAATCTAAATTAACTTAAGCCTGCATAATGTCTCTCGGAGTTCCGAAGTAAACAAGGTTAAGAACATGTCTCTATTTGGCCACATCTTCCTGCACGAAAGACCACGAGACCAATTTTCGGCGAACTTTAGAATGACAGAAATCTCAGTTAATGATGGAACTTGCTTGACGTAATTATCGAATTTTTGAATTCGTGAGGCTCACAGGTACAATTGTTCCGTCCAGGGCATCAGGTATTAACATTCGCTGTAAAACATTCGCTGTAAAACACTCGCTGTAAAGAAACAAAACCATTCCATATATAGAACAATTAATGGAATCGGATTCCATACCAAGTACTACCACATTGACATCTTCGCGGCATATTAGTTACAAGCTAATGACTTAGGCGGTGGCTCTAGGCATTTAGTTTAAGTAAAATTCGTCGGTAACAAGCTTAAAGCGGAAATTGACGTAATGTTTACGCAATACTTACGGCGTAAAACCCCATTCAGAGTGCAATAGCGAAATTAGGATCCGGAAATATGACTAAAATGAAGACGTTGTATGTATGTTCAATGTACGTTCAATGTATTTACCCGTTATGGAATTGTCTCATTATAATGTCGTCAATGTTTCGAAGCGGGATTTTTCGGTAATCTGCACGAATGTGCTTGAAAGCTTTAAATTCCTTTATATGCTTTAGAATTACAATTTTTCTATTGTGGATACCTATTAATAGGTGAAACTTTACTTGGTCTTTCAGGCTTTCGCTCGGCAACAAGCTTTTGAGCCCTAGCTATCGTATCTACGCATGGTTTGTATCTTTAGGGTTAGTATATGCGTATGCAGAACCATCCATTTCAATTTCAAATTTCAACAAAACTCAAGTTCTGTTTTAAAATCTTTGGTTTGTAGGAACTATTGAGGTACGGACAGAAGCAAATTTATTGCTTTCTATGTGGTCAAAAAATTAGAATTAAGAAAAATCGGTTTTGTGTTCGCTTGGTTTGTTTTACAGTTCTAAAAGATTATATTTAAAAACCTATTACCCCGAGTCAGTTCCTTGTTCACTGCATTCATCTTCGAAATATTTCCAATTTTTTGATTAAAATGGATCTCTGAATTTTAATCTGTCTTATCAATTAAATTAGCGTCTCCACCTTTTATAAACACCCGTACCTCGGAGATTCAATATGGAGCAGCAGCAAATCATTTGAATTGTCGTTGCGTATCAAACCAGGGCAGACAAGAAAATCTTGTCAGCTATTAATATGTTCAAATCTGCCCTAGCTAGACTTGGCTCGCGTGCTAGGTTCCCGCTACGGGTATCTCAGTTCACCAGGAATTACAATTACTCTCATTTCCAAGATCTAAATGTCAGGCCGTCGAGGTTTAAGAGGTTCATTACCATCAATCTTTGGATAGTATCATCTACAACATTCGCATACTATATGTGGTGGCCGAAGCACACGTTCCCCTCTAGTGTGGCCAAAAAGCTAAGAAAAGGTTTGTGGGCTGAGTCAGATAAAGGCGAGAAGGATTATCAATTAGCTCTCAAGTTCTATTTAGAAGGGCTAGAAGAATGTGATCGTTTAAAATTGGACCCTTTGTCTGACGAATACACCGGAATTCAATTAAAAATTGGTGAAATGTATGAGCGTTTGAACCAATTGGAAGAAGCAGCATTTGTTTACAACGAAATCGCAACGCTATACCTCTCGGTGTTGAAAGCAGCTCCAAGCTCTCCGTTAGGTGCTCGAATTCACGGCTCCGCTCATAGGGCTCATTTGATTCAAAAGGATTTGAGAATAGCTCTCAAACTCGTGGAGCTTAACAGGCTGAATCCACTGCTCTCAAAGGCCATTCTTATAACTCATATACTAATAGCTCAAGATGAGGTCAACAAACGATTGGGAAACCTGGCTGATGTAGCCTCAATAATGGACTCAAGTGTTCTGTTCACAACTAGTGCAGAGACAAATACAACAGAAGCTCAGAAGCTAGTGTCACAATTGAGTCAAGAAGGTGACTCGTCTATTGATTCTCTGCCAGCGCAGGTAGTAATTGAAACTAACCCTGAAGCGTGGGAGCCGTTTACGGAGGAATTTTTCAATGCCATGGATATTCTCTCTGCTATTTGCATTTCTGTCGGAGATGTGGAGACAGCCAGTGGTATACGAATTGCAATGGCCAGCAAAATGCTAATTGCCGGAGTTTCACCCGAACGACTTTTATTGGCGCAATGCAACACGGCTTCCCTCTTATACTTCCAGGCCGAACAATTACAAGCCAAAGAAATTTCGATGCGTAAGGATTTTGCGGAGTCAGCAGATGTTGATCATGAAAAAATAAAAGCCATCCATGACCACTTACACCCTGTGGTAGTTGACGATAAGGAAGCTAGTGAAATTCGTGAAAAGGTAAATGCTAACGTTTCGCCGGAGGACAAAGCTTCCTATGAGCAAATTGTAGCGACAAAGGATGAACTCCTAAAAATGGTTGTTGCCATTTATGAGTCGGTTATAAGTGGGTCTAAACAGCTCCCTCAAGATGTTGTCAATAATAACACAGTTATTTCCGAATCTGTTGCATTGGCAACGTATGGTCTTGGAGTTGTTCATTTGCATCTCTCGCAGTATGATAAGGCGGAAAGATTATTACGTGAAGCTCGTGTGCGTTCCAAAGGCTGTGGCTACGATGCCTTGATCACAGAGATTGAGCGAGAGCTCGCGAAATTGTTTGATGAGAAGAAGACAATCAAGAAAAAAAAAGGGGAAATTGAGATGGACATTCACTTCGTTAAATAGTTTATTGAAATATAAGGTGCATCGATTTTCCGATAACGAGTTCAGAAAGAGTCTCAAAATATAAATATAAATTTTTAATTAATGCCCTACCATTTTATAGTGAGAAAAAATAGCTATCTTATATTACCCATATAGTAGATTTACAATACATTCAATAGTACTACAAGGCAGAATCAAGCGACGTACTTGAGACAAACGCCTAAGTGACACGAATTAAAAATGAAATCAAACCCTAAATTTATTATTCAGTATTAAATTTGCAACATTTTCAATATTATTGTCGTCAATTCTTGTTCTCCGTGTCACGTCTAGTAAGAGAATTTCCAAATAAATATATCTGGCCATGCACGACCACCAACTACTTTGCGTGTCCTATAACCAGTATTGACACCAATCACACCAACAGCTCAATCGCCGATCTGTCAACCATGGCCATCCTTGCTGCAACCATTTGTTCCAATCTGGGTAAGCCGCTTCTTTCCCGTCTGTTTCGGGATTTGAGCAAAGATCGGATAACCGCTCTTTTGGCAAATTTCCCAACGTTACTTGCAGCCTCAGAAACCCGTAACACTACAGTAGAGGATGAGAATGTGCGTTATGTATTCCAACCCATTGAGTCGTGTTGGATTGTGCTCTTGACCACTAAACAATCCAATATTTTAGAAGATATAGAGACTTTGCAATTGTTCGTCAGTGTCACTAACCATATGTTGAGAACAGTAGACGATCGTGGAGTTTACGAGAACGCTTTCGAACTTTTGAGTGCATTTGACGAAATTGTTACAATGGGCTACAAGGAAAAACTTTCTGTCCTGCAAGTACAAACATTCTTGGAGATGGATTCTCACGAAGAGAAGATACAGGAGATCATTGAAAAGAATAAGGAGATGGAGGCCGCCGAGGAACGTCGTCGTCGTGCCAAAGAAATTCAGAGAAAAGAATTTGAGCGTAGAGCCATGGAACAACAGCAGGCTGCCCTTTACGGTAGCTCTGGAGCTCAACAGACTCGTGACGCGTTCAACTACGCAGCCTCTCAACCTTCTGCTCCATCCTACGACGTGGCCAGCACAATGCCTGAGCCAGTTGCCCCTGAGCCAGTCGCTCCAAGACCAATCGGTGGTAAAGGTTTGAAATTGGGAAAGAAGCCGGTCAGATTAGCTGGTCACGGTGAAGTTGGTCAGCCGTTGCTTTCTGCTAGTCCTCTTTTAACAACACCAAAACCTCAACAGTCACAACATACTCCTGAGCAGTCAGCACATCAAGACGAACCTGTTCAGAGTACTCCCCAATCTATTAAGCCTTCTGTGCCTGCTGCTTTGAGAGCCGAATCTGCCTCTGCCTCCCCAGCTCCTAGCTCAACAGCTAACGGCAGTCTGAAGCAATTTAACAACGGTGTATTGATCACTATTAATGAGAAAATCACCGCTCATATTAATCATGAGAACGGAATTGTCGCTTCTGAAGTTAGAGGAGACCTCAATTTACGTATTAACGACTCTATATTGGCACGCTCCAAGATTTTGTTAAATGTCAACGACTCCACCAACACACAATATAAAACCCATCCTAATGTTGATCGAAGCTTGTTTTCGTCAGCAGGAGTGATTGCCTTAAAAGACAAATCTAAGCCATTTCCTAGTAACGACCAAAGTTTGGGTGTATTAAGGTGGAGAGCTACCGCTAAGGAGGGTGACTCCAGCTTGGTGCCTGTTTTATTTACCGCATGGGTCAGTGTTTCTGATGGCCAGGCTGACGTCACCTTGGAGTATGAATTGAGTCAAGAGTACCTTCACGCACATCCTCTTCAAGAGTCCTTCGATAACGTCTCTATACTTGTCCCAATTTCCCTGGAAGAAATTATTTTGAAAGAAGACTCCTCAGGGCTTGTTCTGTATGAGGTCTCGGACGCGGGCGTTGAATTCAACATCCAACAAATCTTACTTTCTGATCCCCTGGGTTCTTTCGAATTCTCCATTCCTGCCCTGTCTGATGAAGATTTATTCCCTATGGAAGTTAATGTTGATGTTTCTCATAAGGATGCTACTGAGAGTGATGTTACCATAAGTGGCCTTTCTGTCATTGACGTTGTCTCTAATGACGAACAAGAAAACTCTCTTCCATTTAACCTCCATCTCAACCTAGTGTCCGAGAATTACTTGGTCGCCTAAGGTGATCCATATATATGTATATATATGTATATACATGTATCAAAAAACAAGCACGCAAAATGCAAATATGTATCATTTCATTGATTTCATTGCTATTACTACACTGTGTTGAGTCGGCTTCAACTTGTTGAGAGAACTGGCTGCTGGCGTTATTAAATTACCACGGCTTCTTGTAAATCTTCTTGTAATTGACCTTTTTTTTAGTCTTCGGCAAGAATCTCACTTTTCAATTTTCGTCACCTAAAAAATGTAGTGATATAAACATAAATCCTTACAAATTATGTCTCTAATTAATATGTATATTATAGTAAAGAAGTGAAAACGAGATTTTAATTTGAAACAATAGGAAACTAAATTATGACGGATAGCCCACTAAGTGCCACCGATATATTGAGTCCCAACCCGTGCTCTGCATTCAACTCCTCTAACTCGAGTTTGATTTTTCGGCGTGGATCGAGACCTTCGATATTTTCCTTTACGTGAGTGACAAATATGTGAAAATTTTTTAACGGCTTTTTCTTCTTGGCAGATATTAAGCTGTTTAAGACTAGAAGCTCCTCGATGAGATGCCGTGGAGTGAGGTGGCCATATAGATCTGTTCCGGCGGCAACTGAATGAATAGAGCATTCTAAAATAATGCATTTTAGGGAGCCATCTAAGATAAAAGGAGCAACGGCACTCCAAACAACTTTATTCCTTGTTTGACCCAGTACGGTATCAGATTCAAAGTCGCCAAAGACTAAGATTCTTTCATTGGTGGCATTCATCGTTAGTAGGAACGCCAGAGATTCGTAAATCTCTTTAGAGTCAGACACTATACCATGACTTAATTCGAATCTCGTGACAGAGTATGTGTCACTGCAAATGACAGTATTTACTAATGTAGGGAGAATACTTAGTTTTAAAACACCGAGCAGTACCATATCTGGCCAAAAGTAGCCGTTAAATACATGCGTTCTTAATGTCTCCATAGTGAAATGAGAGCCATACAAGGGTAATTTATGTGCATTGGCAATCATACCAGGCAGATTTAGAACGACAGCCTGGACATGGTCCGCATGAGGATGTGATATGAGTGCTCCACCTAATTTCGAAAAAATTTGCGACAGCGCTCGAATGGGTGGACCTTTTATGTTTCTGAATGGATATGTACGCTTTACCTTCATATACTCGCTTATCTGTAAAGAATCATCATATAGCAGTAGTAAACGAGCTGGAGACTTAATCTCATTAGCTATAAGTTCCGCTAAGGAGAGCATTCCGGCACCGGCATCAATCATAATCAAGGGTCCATTTGGGAGGTCAAGAACATTGTTATAACTCAACAGCGCTGGTTTTATAAGGACAGCACAGTTGCTAGCTTCGAAAGGGCCACCAGAGCACCCCAAGAAGGTAATTTCAAAGCTCATCTACCCTATGAGTATGAGAGAAGGTAGAAGCTCCTCCTTATTTCAATGGAAATTGACGGGCAACAATATGATCGTGTACAATACAGCTTTCGTATTTGAAGTTTTTTGCAATTCAAATGGGACTTTAATGGTTGGCAGGTAGGTCAGGGGGTGTACTGCATATACATTTTACCACCCCAAAAGGGATGCTTCTTTTTACAGGATCGAATCATCTCTAAGTGGTAATTATTCTAGAAGTATTATATTTGATAATTGTTCCGGCTGCCTTCAGATCTCTAGAGTTTATATTCGCTAAAGTTGTGGCTAATTTCCGTTGGGGCTCTTCTTCTTCTACTTTTATGATAGCCTGTGTATTGGCGACAACTTTTAAGATTAAAGAAGCTTATCGCCATCTTCAAGTCATAAATAAAGGAAGCGGGATCAAATAAAGAAACAAACAGTCGGAATGTGACGAATTAGCCTTTTTTCGCTTCGTTTATGTATCCAAAATTATTTTTTTATCTGAAGTTAGGCAACTAGTACAGATCGTTTGGATGTGTGTTGAATTGAACCTCTACATATATTTAACTGCTAGAAAAGTTACAAATCTAAGTTAATGCTCCGAACTTTCTTTTGCTACTTCAAGATCCAGCTCACCTGTATGACATGGTTTATCATGGAGCACAAAGGGGTGTAACGATGAACATAGTGCTTGTAAACTCATTTTTGTATCATTTCTATACATCTACTGCTGCTTGCTTCCGTAACCAATAAGATTTTCTGCAAACCTCCAGCTTTGTTTTCCAACCTTCAAATCTTGCTTGAAATCGACGTTTATCTTTCCATCTTCGTAGGTCAAGACAGCAAAAGAGTATTTGTCCGATGAGCGAGCGTCTCTGTAGTATAAAACGCGCAAGGAGTCAGAGATTGCTTCACGGGCCTGTGCCTCGGTAACGTTTTCGTAGTCTGCATCATAAGGAACTAATTTTCTTAACAATGGAATAGCCAAGTGAGCACCAAAGCCCGTGGCAAGAGCAGAAGATCCATAAGTTACTCCCAAAAGATCAACGTATCTTAAAAATGGTGTTTTGTCGTCATTGAATCCAGCAACAAGTACAGCGTTCCACAATGGGTCCATTTTCAGTCTACGGTTATACATGACACGACTCAAGTATTCATGAACATGAGGTGCTCTCAAATTGTGACTTCCGTCGCTATCGTAAACCTCTTCTTCGGTTTGTAATTGTTTCAAAAGTCTTTCGATGTACTGCAAGTCAGAGATATCACCAGAAATTCCTACCACAGTTTCAGAACCAAGACGAATCAATCTTTCTATATTATTGAATCTGAGAAGCGATCCGTAAGATCCCATGTTGTCAGCGGCAATGGCCACTCCGTTTTGAAACTTGAGAGCTAGCACAGAGGTACCCGTAATTATGGGTTGTTGAGTGTGCGATGTTGGAATCTGCGACTTGGCATTCGCAATGGCATGATTATATTGGCCGTATGTGTCATCAGAGGGTCTTCCCCAATAAAATGGATCGTGATTCATGGTGTGATGACTGTTAAGGCGTATTACTAGGTGAATGGTCTGTAACGGTGGCGGCTTTGGAGAGTATTATAAAGGAATTGCGGAGGAGTTATATAGCGAAGAAAACAAAATAGTAGACACACAATTTTTACTCGTAGATTTTTACTTGTAGCATGTTGAGTTTTTTTTTTTTTTTTCTTATCTTTTTTCAGGGTTCTAGATCCTTCTTTGTTTGCGTTTTGATCAACAATCTTCTATCCAAGATGTTTCAAGTTATTTAATACGGCTCGAAATGTTCGAATTGAACAAACAATTCACAATATTACAAGTGTCACTACCGATTAAATGGTTTGGAAGTATAATTGCTGTAATTTTTGAGTCTTTTATTGATATTCGTAGTATCTATGGCTATGAGTTGGGAATTCTGTCTTCTCGTGTCATTGCCTCAAAAGTTGCAACAAATGTCATGATTCATTGAACTTAGTAAACCAAGTCGGCACCTCCGCTCTCTACTTGATCGATTTCAGAAGCAGTTGGAGCGCTGTATCTGAAACGCTTAGATAATTCGCTTCTAAAAAGGACCTCTCCCTCTTTGAGCTCAATTGGAGCTAAAATTGAACGAACAGCTTCTTTCAAAGTTGGCATCTTACCACTTGAGGAAAGCGGATGTGGTTTGGCGGCACCTGCGGCAGCTATTTGTTAGTATTGGTTATGAAGCTAAAATATGACAAAAATGAAGAAGTGTGTTAATTCAAATAGTAAATGCGATACTAGAACTCGGATACTTGAAACAATCTGCCATTCTGTGCTAAGATTCATTTTGTTGAAGTCTGATTCAGACGTATCGCTTTTTAAAGGGAGTTCTGCTCGAAGAGCTTAGGAAAAACGATGTCAAGTACTGCGCCAATAATACACATTGATTGTTTAAGAGACATACCATGCGAATGTGGGCCACCGACAAACTTTATAAGAGGAACGTGCTTCAATAGGGTTGCGGCTTGCTTCATATTTGGAGTGGTCGTCGTTGTTCTTAGTGATGCCGGGAGCTTTGATTCTTATCCCGGGGTACTTTTCTGCAGGTGGAAATCTATTAAAAGAAGAGTTCCTACAAAACGAGCTTTTCAATAATTGATGGCTTATAGAATAAGAATATGCAATAAAATTAATTAGAGTATATTTATGACTGTTTCGTTTTCGGCCTCAAAGACACTCGCATACAGCATATAGACATAGCAGGTGGACAATAAAACGACTGTGCGCAATATTGGGAGCCAAAATACAAAACCGAATGAAATAAATTAAGAATTCCTTCAGTGTGTTATTTTCTCTTTATTTTTATGACGTTTTTTGCTATCGAATTATTTTCTTGATGTCGTCTAGCCTCACATCATATTAGTATAGCCGCGCTGTTCCTCTGCGTAGATGTAAGTTCTGATCTTTCCTAATTATACGAACTATCAGGATACTTTGCAAACTACGTCTTGATTCCACATCTGTGACTAATTCTATGAACTATGAGTGATAAGATTACAAAAACAATTCAAAGGTTCCAGCAAAGAGTGGACAATAAGGAGTTTTACGAGGCTCATCAAACGATTAGAACGATCGTCAATAGATATGTAAGAAGCAAACAATTTACTCCAGCTATTGCGATCTTAGCTCAAGGTAGCGCAATTTTGTCAACAAATAAAGAGTACGCTTCTGCTACGGACCTTATTTTATACATGATTCAAGTTTACGAGGAAGCTGGCATTGCAAGCTCTGACAAGGAACATAAAACAAAGCTTGCTGAATTGGTTTCCTTGCTTCCTGATACTGATCCAGCATTGGGCGACATTGCCAAAGCTTCGATTACTTGGAGCAAAGCTTCTGACGGACTGACTTTCGGCGACGCAAGTCTACATCACCTATTCGGTTGCAAACTCTTGGGTGCTGTTGCGAGCCAACAACTGGAGGAAAACAAATACAAAATGTTTACTGTCGCTGAATTGCATTTGATCTTGGGAACTTTCGAGTCATTGCCTGTTTATGTCGATTATTTATATGAATGGTATACTAAAAATGGCTCTGACGCTGACCCAGGAAAATTTTTGGCTAGAGCAGTCTACAATTACGCGTATTTGAGAAACATTAAATTCTTGAATACTGCAATTGAACGATTTCATGGACTCTATATCAAGGACATGAATCCTTCTGTTGAGCAAAGTGGCTCTCAAATCATATTCAAAGATCAGCCATTTTTGAACTTTTTGCTGTTGTTAGCAGCTACTTTAGGCAAATCTGAAGCCGGAGATAAATTTATGAAATTGTATTCTCACTATAAGAGCCAACTTACTGAGTATCAACTTATAGCACCAACTGAGTACTTGGGTAATTTATACTTCCAATTGAGACTCGGGAACCCAAATGCGGGCAACAATATGCTAGCAAATTTGATGGGTGGTTTATTCAAGTAAACTTATTAGAAAAACGAACTTTTAGGCACGAATGGTCGAGCGAATTAGAAATAAATTATCTATTGTTTCAGCAACCGTTTTGTTATAAAATAATTTGACAAGCGCGCATGGGCTACACTATCGTATGCTGTAAAAATCAGAAAATAATAGAATTGAAAGTCGTTATTGTCATCTTGAGCCTAATGTAATGTAAGAAGATTTCAAGCTTAGTACGCATCTTCATCTTCGGCTAGCGCTTCAATGTCCTTCACTATACAAGATGAGTCAAGCGCTTGGACCAATTCTTTTCTTTTGCTTTTCAAAAGCTCATGTCTGGCCTCTGAATAGGTGCACCATCTTCTGTTTCTAGTCTTCAGTTCAGGCCAATCTGAGCTAAGTTGCACCACTTCCATTGTATAGAAATGAAATTCCAGTTTGGGAATGAATTTTTTTGGATCAAAATCTTTCGTTCGTTCATCTCCTGATAATACTGGGGCCTTGGCACCACGCAGATCGTACACAATTGGCAACTTCTCTAAAATCCGACCCTCGCATCCAGCTTCCTCCCAAGTTTCCCTCACAGCTGAAATTACAAAATCTTCACCTTCATCAAGCTCAATTCCACCTTTAGGAAGTACCCACTTGTCGGGATGTACACTGGACAGGATCATTACCACCTTGTCCTTTGAATCGTTAAGGCAGATGCAACCAGCAACCATTCTGGACCCAGTTTCAGGATTGAATCTTTGATTTTCCCTTCCAACACGTGATTCAGTGGGCTTGACGATAAGGTTTGGATTAAAACTCATCGTAAATTGATATTTGTTTCTCTCTAGATGTGGGGTAACTTAGGATTTTGGCACAATTGGTTTACATTCATTGGAGGTTCTTATCAAAATATTAAAAACTTGGTTCACTATTTTTTCCACTAAAATATTTGTGAGCTCTAGTCAACAATATTCAGGGTCTTTTTTTTTTTGTTTTGTTTTTCTTTTTGGGTTATTATTAGTGACATATCTTCCGAGTTTGCATTGCAATTTGTCGAGAGTGTAGACTTTCGCCTTCTTTTTTTTTATCTCATCATCCGAAAAGTCTTCGAGAATTCATTCAACGAAACTTTTTATCTTTAAAACTGTGTTTCTTGTTTTTCCCCACCCTTATTCTGATTATTATCAAGGTTGACTGCGAGCAAGTATACTCTTTCGTGGATCAAAGTACCAACGATTGCCTACATCTGTAATTTGATAAATCATTGACAATGGTTCAATTAAGCAGCCTTCTTGCTCCCCTCTATGTTTTAGCTACAGCATTAGGCCACAAGGCATATCCCGTCAAACCACTGCACTTAACATGGCAGGAGTGGCATATGACAGAGGAACATCAGATAGACACTTTTGATCCTCTGTCATTCTTCATCCTACATGATCTCGAAAATAAAGGCTTTTGGACGCCTGATGATATCCTTTATATTTATGGTCTTAATCTTGAATCGGTGATAGGCGATGGTAGTGGAATGGGGGAACATGACCATGAGGAAAGGATTTCCCCAGCCTTCAAGAAAACCGTGGTTGAGAAAGTATCTGTCTTACTTAAGGCAGATTCCGATGGAAATATTTCGAAAGACAAATGGCTAGAATTCACTGCAAATGGAGGTCTGTTACCAGATTTCGGTGCCGGTCCTGGTCACCACTTCGATTTCGAGACCGAATACGAAAACCATCATTGGAATAAATACCACAAAGATTCCGATCCAAATGTTCATATTAAACACAAAGAAGATATTATACATGAGCTTTTGCATCATCAGCATGAAATCGAGGAGACTCATTCCGATCACCCAGAGGTGAGAGGCAAATTACAAAAGTTCTTAAGTCCTGTGAAAGAACAAAATATACCTTTGAAATACTTAGCTTGAATTAGATGATATAAAATTTGCTTGGATACTCAAATGTCTTCTAAAGGCAACTTAATGAGACATGAGATAATTTTAATGTATGTACAAAGTATAGATTGTGAATTGGTTTGAATAGCGTAAACAAAGTTCAAAATCTTTTCAAACTCTTAGAATATAATGCAACTTTACTTGCGTACAGCTTCAAGGGCACATGTACGAAGAGCCTTCAAGTCAGATTGGCATCTTGATTGTGACCCATTATTTGTTTTGAGGCAAGCTTCGTATGCTTGCAATTTCCCAGAACAGAGACTATGTACTTTTTGGAAAGCTGGGACGTCTGATTTAATACATTTGCTCAAGTTCTTTTGCTCGAGAACGCAGTCTGCTTCCAGGGGAGGCTTACTCATACATTGATGGAATGCGAGGAATTGTTGAGGACAGCATCTCGCAACGTCCTCAATCATGATTTGATCTAAAACTGCAGACATGTTGAAAGCAGAAAGATCCAATAGTGTCTATGAAGTTGATGCGATATCCTCATACGAAGAGCGTAGTCGAACTTACAACCCAAAGTCAGTACCTTAAAAAGCCTATTGCTAGTTCAAATGTAAAAGCAAAAATTGATTTTAAAAACTTTGATCCGAATCCCATTATAATTTTATATCGAAGGTTATATTCTTGCCGAACTTCGTTTTGGGCAAAACAGAGCAAAGTACAAGCACGATTGGAGTGCTTTAAATTACTCTCCTATTCGCCTCAACAATAATTTAAGCAAAAATTATCTAATTGATTTCTAAAGTACATATAGCGTTGGAAATCAATTAAGAGCTAGTGTAGATGATCACAAGGCTTGATTGCATAAACAAATCAGCCAATAATTGCCGAAACACAAATTGCAGAAGAATTGAAAAAAAATTGGAATTAACACGAAACTCAAATATAGGCAATTATTCAATGTGCTCACTCGGTCATCTTATTTAGGTCAAAAATGCCCTGCTGAATTGGCACCCGTACCTCCAGATGATTCCCAGCTCGACGATATTTCGAATACCAGAAAATTCCCCCTACTCCTCACTCAAGCGACAACGGGTCCTCCGTATAGATTAAAGCCATTTCAGAAGGTTAAGATTGTATACTCGCATCTGCCGGCGCCTTATCCTTTGACATTCTGCGCAGCGTTCTGACTCCTACGTGAGAACCGTTTTTTATCATCGCAGTCTCGTGAGTCTGTGTTACCATTTGCGTTTGAGTAAACTCCTTCCGCCTCCCTTAAGACTCACACCATAAAGGTCTTTTGGTTTTTCTACTGAAGGGCTAACATTTTCTTTGAGATTATCGTTAAGGGTGAATTATTTGACTATTTACTTTCCCCATTCTCGTACCGCTTGTGGCAATTCTGGAATTGTGGCAGTGATACAAACAACATTGTCAAACTCTATCGTGCACGAGGCAAGTTTCGTGAAATATCTTTAATTCAATAAGCCTAATTTCCCAGACCTGTCTTTCCTTTTGAGTCTGTTGGATTTTAGTTGATTTCCCACTTCCTTGGATACTTGTAACCGTAGTCTTTTAAAGCGTGATATCGCCTTAATGTCCAGTGGTGCTGCCGCTATTGCCGCAGCTGCCGTCACTCAATCCTCGAACAATATGAGTGTTTCGGGCAATTCATCCAACAGCTCTGTCGTTGGTTTGCACTACAAGATCGGTAAGAAAATTGGTGAAGGATCCTTCGGTGTCCTTTTCGAGGGAAGCAACATTATAAATGGCGTTGCCGTCGCCATTAAATTTGAGCCACGTAAGACAGAAGCTCCTCAATTGAGAGACGAATATAGAACCTACAAGCATTTGCAAGGTTGCGATGGAATACCTAATGCCTATTACTTTGGTCAGGAGGGTTTACATTCCATTTTGGTCATTGACTTGTTGGGTCCTTCTTTGGAAGACCTCTTTGACTGGTGCGGACGTCGCTTCTCTGTGAAGACCGTAGTTCAAGTTGCCATTCAGATGTTGAACTTGATCGAAGAAGTTCATCGTCATGATCTCATTTACAGAGATATTAAACCTGATAATTTCTTAATCGGCCGCCAGGGCTACCCTGATGAAAACAAAGTTCACTTGATTGACTTTGGAATGGCTAAGCAATATCGCGATCCCAGAACAAAGCAACACATTCCCTACCGAGAGAAAAAGTCATTGAGTGGAACTGCGCGTTACATGTCTATCAACACTCATTTGGGAAGAGAGCAGCTGAGAAGAGATGACTTGGAAGCATTGGGACATGTCTTCTTTTACTTTTTGAGAGGCCAATTGCCATGGCAAGGTTTGAAGGCACCTACAAATAAGCAAAAGTACGAGAAGATTGGAGATAAGAAAAGAAGCACATCTGCCTCCCTTTTGTGTGAGGGCTTGCCAAGACAATTCGCTGACTACTTGGATATGGTAAGATCTTTGCCTTTCGAGGCAGAGCCAGCTTACGAAGAGTATCGTATGTTGATGTTGTCTGTTTTGGATGATATGGGGGTTAGTTGTGACGATGACTTTGACTGGATGCATCTCAATGGTGGTCGTGGTTGGGATTCTTCCATTAACAAGAAACCTAACTTACATGGTTACGGTCACCCCAATCCACCAAACGAACGAGAAAGACGTCATAGAGAACTGCGGAGAAATAGACCACATGCCAACGGACAGCTGGGCAATAATGCGATCTCGAGCTCTGCTGCGAACAATAACTTGAACACAACAATGAATCTGTCAACGCAACAACAGCAGCAATTGTCTGCTGCTCAATCTCACCAACGAAAGTTGCAACATTTGATCAACAGACCTTTACCTCCTATTCGTCAAGATCCTCAAGCTGCTGATACTAGCATGAATGTTAATACTAATAACGACATGGCGGGCCGTCAAGCCATGATGCGGAATTCCCCTGCTAACTACACTTCCAATGTTCAAAGGGTTGAGCATTATGAACAACAACAGCATGTGGAGGAAGATAAGAAGGGATTTTGGTCCAAGGTTTGTTGTCAGTGATTGAAGTATTTTTTTTCAAGAGAAAGAACGGTCACATTATCCTGAGCTATATGGAAAATAACCTTGGTTCAAAAATCAAATTTACATTCATTTCCACTCACATTCTTAAAAATTATGGGCATGCCGCCTAGAATATACACTGCACCTATAGTTAATGTAGCTATGAAACATACTTGATTAATGTACAACTAATTCTGAGATACGCGATTTGATTGTATAGACTGATTTGGCCAACAATAATAATTTGTATTACTAATGCGCCTTTCGAAGACTTACGCCAACTTTCATCTCGAGATAATTGATTCTAAGTACGAACGGTGTATAATCAAAATTATTTCTTGTATTTGTTTCTATTAATCTTCATATACTTCATAAGGCCTTTGGGTGCGCGATATCAAATTCAACCCTTCATCTTAATTCTAGCCCACTCATCTTCAGTGACCTCCATCTCCTTGTAGGTGTTTTTCACATACGCTTCAAGATCTTGAAGGGTTTGTGTGACTTTATCCTTGTCAAAAATTTCGTTTTTCTTGACACCCTCAATCAACTTGTCCAAACGCTTCTTGACCAAATCGGCTCTGTATTGCACCCATTGACGGTAGAAGGAGTTGTAAACAGAGCCATACTCAATTTCAGGCTTGACGGTGGATAAAACAGATCCCTCGTGACACTCGGGATCCTTTGGTCTATATGAAGTGACCATTGTGATTCTTTCAGAAGTACCAATTGGCTTTGGAGCCAAATGGGAAATTAAGCGTCCTTGCAACATGGCTGCAGCACCCTTTGTTGGGCCTGAAATTTTGGTGATTTTGTTGTCACCAGTGCGAAGATATGTCTCACCACCAATCATCGAAGAGGTGTCAGACAACATAAGAACACAAACGAATGGGTAAGAATCGTGGTGCCATCCAACAATAGCGGGGATGTCAGATCCATCGTCTTCACCGGCGAAGACCTTGTCTCTGCGAAGCTTCTCGTGCACAGCACGTTGCTCCTCAGCTGTGTCCTCGTCACAAACGCCAAGGTTGACATGAGCAATCTCGTAGTCCATCACAATTTCCAAATCAACACCAGCCATCAAAGAGACCAACTCCATAGTCTTTGGGTGAGTCCAAGCTTCGTAAATGAAGGGATTGATAATTTTCTCGTTATCCTTGACATAACCTCTAACCATGCAATCCAAGCCGGAAGTAGAGGAATTGGAGTATCTAGCATGCTCCAAGAATGTCAGCTTGCGCAATACCTCCAACTTCATGATGTCAATTGCTTCCTCAGTGAACAATGGAAAGGCATCAGTAACACCAATAGGAGAAATTTGCTTCTCGTTTGTCAACTTCAATTCCTCCATAGTCAATCTTCTAATGTTGTGGAAGCGAGCCTTATCCTCCAAGTTGCCAGCATAGTATGCCAAGTGGACATCAGGGTCAAACTTAATGTGATCCACAGAACCGTACTTAGCCTCCAATTGAAGGAAGGTGCGGGCTAAAGCTCTGTTGTATGTCTCCTCAGGAATAGATTTACGACGGTTACCACCGATAATGTCGGCAGTCAAGTCGGTAGCAACAGCAGCAGACATTTAAGAAAGGGAAGATTAATGATCAGAGAAAGGAAATTTAAAAGGTGAAGAGAAACTTTGGTATTGTTTGAAAATATAAAAACAATGATATTGATTCAGAAGTGAAACAGAAGGTAGATTTCTTGAACTTTTATACCTTTAGGATCTATGTTTCAAGCTATCAATCAATAGATTGGGTTTGGCCAAAATGGGTGCAAAAACGCATAGAAATCGAGTACATTCCTGCAGATGTCAGCTGCGATCTGCAGATAATGGTTTGATACTGCAGACATGCCCGTTGATCTGGGTTTGCGCTGCATCTAACACCCTTTTTCGGTTTTGAAACGCGACCAACCTTATCTATAGATAATGACAGGCAAATTCCTTGAGATAGTAGTAAGTAGCAAGACAGTGTGACCAAGCCATGAAGAAATTACATGTTAGGTGAGGCAGAATGTCCTTGAACCTTTATTTGTTTGCTGACAGTTTTTGGTGTGACACGATGTGATTTTCGCCTTATACAACTTCAATCAACCCATTAAAAGATACAAAAATGACCTAAAGTTGTCACAAGTTGAAGCTATCTTTTGAAATTTCAAAATACTGAAGATGCTTCTTCCAAATCCTTCACAACTTAGTATAATTCCGTAACAGTTCCGTGATAGTTCCGTAACAGGTCCGTGATAGTTCCATAACAGTTTCGTACTGCGTTTTTCCTACTAAAAAGGTGGAGAACGCCTTGACATCAAGCAGCGGCTTTTCGGAAATCTGGCCCGGCCGACATTTTTTTACCTGTTTGAGTTACCCCTGATTATGTATGCTAAGTATAGGCAAAATATCATAACAAGTAAATTTTCATGAGGAAAGAAACAGAAAATTTTAAACATCAGTCGAGCGAATGATCTGCTCAGCACAAATCATTTTTGGCGTTACAAACAATTCTCAATTACATTTTTAACTGCAATTTCTTCCAATATTGGCTTCGGAAAGTTGTTCCCTACTCCCTACTTCAAGGCGCAGTGTATGCACTCTACGATTTGTATATATAGGATTCCATGTATAGATAAGCGATCCATAATGCCAAAGACACTGTAGAAAAAGCATTTGACCACCCAAAAAAGTGATGAAAAATCAAAACGTTTCATATTTATTTTCTTTTCTATTTTGGGAGAAAACCGCTTTTATTGTACGACCTTGTGTCAACAAAATTAGCTTGGCATTTGCAACAATTCGATACTTCTCTGAAGCCTTACAACTAATTAAGTGAAGTCTTGACCATACCTTTGCAATGTTTAAATTTTTGCCAAGTTGAGGCATGGCTTGTAGGTATTGTACAATATAACACATCCAATATGGATTTTTATTCCACAAAGAACGATTTAATTTGGCCTTTGTCTCCCGCTCCCTGGTGTTACTGGACTCTAACACTTTCTTCATAGTTTCAATTGTTTTCAGTACCGTTATCTATACTTCTTGTTTGATTTCTTCCACACATAGAAAGAATATAGAAGACGAATCGATTGCTATGAGTCGAGTGAGTCGAACTTGTGGCTGTTCAATCTTGCATATCTTGTTTCATCTTCCCAAATGAATGCTTCAATTTTCCTATAATCTATCGATTCAATTAAAATATGTGGAATGGGTGTATGCAAGTGTAATCCCTCGAGTCGAATTTATTCAATATATTAGCTAGCCGTCAATATATTGAGACGGTTTTGGAACTACTTGGTCAACATGATCTATGGCCGCTTTCAACAAATTCCAAAAACAATCAAATCTTTAACGAGCCTCCAGAATTATTTTTTTTTTTTGTTAAAGCATAGAAATTTAATTTATTTGAGAGCTGTCTGTTCCGTCACAAGAGATTAAGCGACACCTAATCGTTTGGGTTACGCACGACCTTTCATGCTCACGTATATCAGCCACAAGTCTAATTACCCAACACATACTCAAATCGTTTCTTTAAACACTCATAAATCAATATCTAAAAAGTGCCTCCATCGGTTGCCAACTTTGTTGTTGATCTACACTTTTCTAGAGCTTTTTTATTGATTCAACCCACTTAATAATTATAGATAGAACGTTTTGAATTCAGGTCATGGTTTCAAGACAAGCCCAAAGACGGTTGACAAAAGAGTACAAAACTATTACTGCCAACCCCCCACCATATATCGTTGCTCGTCCAAATGATGAAAACATACTTGAGTGGCACTATGTGATTACGGGCCCTCCTAAAACTCCTTACGAGAATGGCCAATATCATGGTATTCTTCGATTCCCTCTGGATTACCCTTTCAAGCCACCTTCGATCTCCATGATCACTCCAAATGGTCGCTTCTCATGTAACACTCGTCTTTGTTTAAGTATGAGTGACTATCACCCAGATACTTGGAATCCCACTTGGAGTGTTCTGACCATCTTGACTGGTCTCTTGAGTTTTATGACCGATAATGAACAAACAACAGGGTCAATCAACACTACAGATAGTGTCAAGGTAAAACTAGCTGCTGAGAGCAAGAAATATAATACTAATGAAAATACCCGGTTTGCTACGATATTCCCTGAGCTTCACACCGCAACAAAACAAGAGTTGTTGGCTATTGAGGAAGAGAACAAAAAGCAAAAATTTCTAGAGAGTCAACAACACGAAACTGAAGCCTCGGTGTTGTTACCAGCTGATTTGGACCCCGAAGATAGAGCTCGTCTATTGGTTCAACAAGAGGATGAGAAGCCTGGCAACCTACCCTTCATTCTTGGTGTATTGTTAGCTGCAATCCTTGCTTTTTATGCCTACATTTCATAAGCCAAATTGACGTGAACATGGGAATGATGTTAACGATACTGTATATCTTCATAGCGAAATAATGAATTTTGACGCCTAAACTAAGTGTGAAGTACACAATTTACAATTAATATTAAGCCAGAGCTGTGCTTAGTAAAATCAGGAACATTTAGGGCTTAAACGATATAGATATGGCGAAAGTAGTTAACATACAGAAACAAATAATTACTCGTTTTGTATCTTTAGTTTTTGTCTTGATTTCTCTAATTAGTGTTTGTGGTGTTCACCTAAAAAATTCTTATTTTCCATACATATAGCTAAAAGTTACTCAACTTATTGAAACTTGACGTATTTGCGATGCATGGAAAGAAGAATCTGTACCGATCTTAGATTCCTAAAGTATAGCGATCTTACTTACCACTTTGGCCGTTTATGGCACTGGCTTAGTTCTACATGTAACATGGCTAATAATACACACGCTTTAGATGCAGGGGTATACCAACAAACTACAATTAGAAGTAGGCTCAATTTGAAATCTTCAACGAATTTCAAAGATCATCCACTCGTACCTATTGTTCTTTCTGTCTTCTTCTCGATAATGTCCTTTTTTATTGCTCGTTCAGGGCTTGGCGTCTTCAAGTCAATCAGTTATTCCTATTTACGCGCCTCTACCTCACTACTGCATACAACATGTGTTGGGGTAGTTGATCTAAAACTAATGATCCTTTCAAAATCACCTTTAGAAATATTTTTAATGAGTTGACAAATTATTAAGCAAGGTGCAAATTGAGGCTTTTCTCATCTTAGTCCTGAAGGTGACGGCCATTTTAGTCGTTTCTTCCGAATAATTTCTTCTCTGCATCTGGGACCCGCATCCCATTCCTTCCTATTAAGTCACGAAGCGTTCACAATAATCACAGTGCCTTTACCATAAAGGAGTTCTTCAAAGGCCCATTTTCCTTCTACATAGTTTTGTCATTTCCTCTTGCAAGCACAAATCGCGTCTGAAAGCGATAATATTAGGTTCGAATACTTGCCTTCGCCGATCGTTGTGTTTTTAAGCTTGTTCACTTTTTTTCTTCTTTGCTCGATTCGCAGAGTATTCTGGAATTCAAAAGATCCAACTGCCAAACACCTCCTTGTCATAATTAGCCTCCACGTTTTACCCTGATCCAGCAAATTTCACCTGTTTTTAAGATCTATCTTGCACTTGCATTTTCTTTCTCTTTTCAAACATACATCCTTTTCGCTTTCGCGGTATTTTTAGCACTTTCCTCCCTTTCGTTCCACAATGGCCACCCACCCTTACAGGCAAAGAGTTGGTGCAGCAACCGTCACTACCGAGCAGCCCAGCTCTGGCGACATGGAATTTGTAGTTCCTATCCGCGCCGATGGTCCCGTGGTCTCGGATCCTAATAATGACTATAGCCAGAACCCGAATGTTTCAAGTCCTCGTTTCACCGGTGACAAGCCTATGAATCTTGGCTCGTTTAATAACATACATGGCAGACATTCAGTCGCCTCACCAGATATTCTGTACGTCTCTGAGGGTTCTTCTGTTCCTGGTTTGACTCTCGATGCCCAACCTGCAACTGATGAACCCATCATGTCTCAATCCGAGCCAGACTTGTTAACCACATCTCACCATCCAGGAGGCAATTTTGGACACAATCGCTCAGTTTCATCATGTCTGTCTTTTCTAAGATTAGATGGATCTCCTCTTCATTTAATCGATCAGAGTCTTGTCAAGCAACACTTGGGTTCGAATAGTAGTAACTTGAAGTCGCGTCTCGAAGCTTCAGAGCAGTACAGAAGAAATGCGAAGCGCTCTAATGATCCCAAAGTTCTTTTTCATTACGCTCAGTATATGTTACAAATGGCTTTAGAATTGAAGGAGTTTGACGGAAAATCTCTCGAGGGTACCCCAAAGCCAGCTCACAGCAGATCTCTGTCTGACTTGAGTGCCTCCAGCCGCCGTCATAGTACCTTAAACTTGAGTAATTCTGGTGATGTTCAAGCACAGATGACTTTTTTTCTTAAAGAAGCCCAGCATTACTTAAAACGTCTCTCAGACAAGGGCTACGTTGAAGCTCAATACTTGTTGGGTGACGCATGGAGTTCCGGTGCTTTTGGAAAAATTGACAATGAGAAATCTTTTAGCTTGTTTTTAGTTTCTGCAAAGCATGGTCACACAGAGAGTGCTTTCCGTGTTGCGCATTGCTACGAAGAAGGATTAGGTACTGGAAGAGACGCAAGAAAAGGTATTGAATTTCTCAAAAAAGCTGCTTCAGAAAAGCACCCTGCTGCTATGTACAAACTTGGTGTTTACTTATTTTACGCTAGAATGGGTATTCCTGATACCATGACCAATAAAAAGATGGGAATCAATTGGCTTGAGAGAGCATCTATTGTTGCAACTGAACTTACCGCTGCAGCTCCTTATGAACTAGGAAAAATTTATTATGAAGGTTACAAAGATATTGTTATCAGAGACCATGAGTACGCTGTAAAGCTTTTCACTAAAGCTGCGGCTCTCAACCACGTAGAAGCTGCAGCAAGACTCGGACAACACTACGAGGAAGGAGCGGATGGTATTCCAACAGACCATCTCTCCATTAATTATTATACCCAAGCCGCACTCCAAGGTCATCCAGGAGCTATGCTCGCACTTGGGGCTTGGTATTTATGCGGTGCTGAATGCCTAGAAGTTAATGAGACCGAAGCACTTCTTTGGATCCAAAAGTCTGCAGAGTGCGGATTTCCAAAGGCTCAATACACATACGCACATTTCTTACTGATTGGAAAGGGATGCGAGGCCGACCCTCAGCTCGCTCAAGAAATGTTTATAAAGGCTGCTGAGGGAGGTTATGAGAGAGCTATTAATCGCATTACTGACAAAGAGTTGAGTGCCAAATTAGCGAAACGCATAAAAAAAAGTAATAAGACTGGTATAAACAAGGATGATGGGGACAGTAAATGCTCTTTCATGTAGAGCAACAAAATTCTCAAATACATTCCTATCATTTTTTGGGGTTCAACCTTCAAATTCTTATAGATAATGAAGCATTTCCATATTTAATAAAACATTTAGTCCAGTTAATGAACATAGCCTTATGCCTCCTTTGGCTGCAATTACCATTCAGGTACGTTCAATAGTATGCAGGCTCAATATAATGAATGATTTTTTACCCGGCTTTCCACTAAAAAAGAAAAAAGGGAAAATGTAGGCCTAAAACTGCTCGTGGCAATGCCTTAACTTCCATAGAAGGTGGCGTATAAAAGTAAATCTGAATCTGTTATAGCTGAAGTAAGCATGCTTAGACCCTTTAAAACAATTAGATCTAGAATTAAAAAGATGGTCGCCAAACTGAAAAAAGTGGAAAAATATGAGAACGATTTTCAAGACTGCCTACCGCTTGCAACACTTGATGGTTTTTTTCACTGTGAGGCAGCGAATTTCACTTTCACTTCGCAAGACAAGTCACCATCAGCAGATCGAGACAAAGATGCATCCTTAGAAAGTTTCGTCAGCAGCACATTTAGTGTTTCGCGTATTTTCTCACCCTTCTCTGAGGCAACAATTATGGAAGACCCGTTGGAGATGAAGTACGTCGAGAAAAAAGAGAGGGTTCGATCTACTTTCATGCGCGCCGTCACAATCAAATCCAAAGCGGAGCATTTAGTGAAACAAGAATAGTACATTAACGATATACATTTCAAATCTGTAATGTGATTCATATATTTTGCAACGATTTTAGTCGGAAGCCTCATACAAGATCTAGGTTCTCGTTCGCGTTGAGGTCTTTGTCGATACTTGTGAGAAGCAGATTAGTAAGTACTTTACTACTTGCTTTTTTGTTAAGAAGTGGAAGCTTGACAAAGTCTCCATTCTTATTGATGAGATCCTCGTTAGAAGTATTGTCGATCGAGAGTAACTTCGGTGGTTGAATTTCTAAATTTTTGAGTACTTTAGCCATTGGTGGCGAATTGAAAACAGGCTCAAACACGAGATCTTCTGGTCCCATCATAGAATTATTAATTCTATCCGAAATTGGCGAGTCGTCATCCCTAACAATTCCAGACATATCGGCGGTAATATCCATATCCAGATACATCTTGCGCGCATTTATAGGGGAGCGAATAGCCCTTTTGCTTGCGGGAGAGTTTCGCGTTGGCGACGAGTTGGCTCTTTTGTCATGTGAAGTCTCTGCTTCAGTAAAATTGAACCTAGATTGTCTATCTACGACATTTAGCTCTTCATGATTTTCGGCCCTTGATTTACTGGCAATGAAACCTGAGATCAATTTGTTAACTTCAGTATCGTACTCAGAGGACATCATCAACAGTAGCGCCTTTTCAACTTCCTCCAACCTTTTATCATTTCTCACCCCGAGATCAAAGTTCGATGTATCGCTGGAAAACTCACAAAAAGCAACCAGTGAAAGACTAAAACGATTTAGTTTTCCAACTAGAAAGTCAAACAAAATTGAAGAATTAAGAAGCAAATCGTTTTGTAATCTATCCTCTGTCGCCTCAAATAAGGCGTCGTAGACTTTAGAATGGAGATCATTCCACCCCCTCATTTCATGTAATCTTTTAATAGAATTTTCTTTTGACCTTTGCAATGCGTCTTCGATTTCATTGCAAGAGTTATACAGCTTCTCAAGATATACAATCTCGTCGTTAAAGTTATTTCGTAGTATCTCAATTTGCTGGAAGCATTTGTCTAATACCTCACCTTGCATCGCACACAGTTGTTCTCTCCATGTATTAATTCTCGAATATAGGACGTCCAACTCGTTAATATTCAAAAGAAGCAACTTTCTTTTGGTAAGAACGTAATATTTCTTACGCTTCTCTGCGACTTGTCTGTCCGCTATGTTTTGAAGAGATGCAATGTGTTGCATGAGAGACTTAATACAAGCAATATTTTCGGTTTGTGCCTTTAATTTTTCAAGTTCCGCAATCTTTGCTTCTCGAGCCTTCAACTCTTCAATTTCTTGCTTTTGTTCAGTAATCATTTTTAGGTATGAACCCACATGTCTATCAAGGTTGTGTCTATTTCGAATCACTTTAGTCTTTATCTCTTTAACTCGGTCTGCATACTTTAAAGTATTGAGCGTTTCATCGTAGTGCTGAGACAGTGGTGATATACACACAATCATTACAGTTTTGCAGTTCCCGCCCAACGAAAACTTAAGAAGACGGGTCAATTTCAGGTCACGATAAGGAACATGATTTTTTCTTCGGGGGTCACACAAAGCATTAATGCAATTTCCCAAAGCAAGTAAGGATTTATTAATATTTGCACCCTCGTGTAGGGTTGCGCCCCTGTTTTTGGTGCTGGCGGCCCTTTCACTGCCAGCAAGGTCTATAATCGAAAGAGTAGCAAAAACATGTTCTTCGGTCAAACTAGCAGATTTATGTCGCAGCGTCACATTAATTTGCAAGACTGCATGCGATCTTGAGGATGCCCCGTTTGCTTCTGTTGGAGAAGAAGTTCTATTTTGGTTCCCCACAACGATGAGCTGTTTAATACCTTCTAAATCGGATGGTTTATGTGACAGTAAATTAGATACAGTCATTTTGCTCTTGGAGTCTTCTCTAAGATTAAGCATTTTCGATGAAGTATTCGGGCATAGTAAGTCTCGAATTGATTCATTATATATCTCGAGGAACAGGACAGAAACGTCAAAAATTCTCTCATTGGATAGCTGGTCTATTCTTTCGTAAAGCTCTTTCAAAGTCAAGAAAATAACTCCCGGGTCCAGTGGCGATCCCAGAATAGTATGTGTCTTACCACACCCAGTAGCCCCATAGGCAAACACAGTGGCATTATACCCATCGAGAATACTATCAAGAAGGGGCTTGGTTGTATTCTCATAAACCTCCTGCTGAGTTGCATCGTCATCGAAAAGTCGATCAAAGACAAATCTACAATCTTTTATTTTGGTACGAAATTTCGGATTTGGAAATAGCTCGCGTTGCATAGATATTAGAGGGTTCGTCTGTGGAGGGTCGAATATGAGCATTTTTTCATCAACAATGTTTACAATTTTTCGAATGGTCTCCTGCGAGCTTGTTTTAGAATTGAATTCTCTAACTCCAGATTGCAGAAGTTGCCCATCACTTTGGAAGATTGGCCTATCCAAAACATCAACTAGCTTTACTTTTTCATCTTCTGTAAACGGTCGCACGCGAACGGATACTGTGATAGAGGATTGTTTCATTGACCCATTAGACGTCATTAGGTGGAATCACCACTGCTTATAAACGGATTGATGTATTATGCTTTAAACTCAATTCGCTGTTCAAAAGTTCAACCTTGAAACAATTTAAAGAAATAAATACAGGATTTGGTTACTTTTTGTAAGAAGGAAGTTAGTTCTGTGTGTGTAGAAGGCCCCTTTTATGAGTGTTATCGTCAACTCTGTGTATTTCAATATGTAAACATCCGGACTGTGTGGGGAAGTGCAGAAGGATTAAGATTCGCTTGTCATCGTTCAAGAAATTTTTTCATCATATATCATACATCCTTGAAATAATTAGACTATCAATTTGAAATAATAAGTCCTATTATTTTGTAGGATCATTTTATGCTCGAACCCACTATCTAAATAGGTTAGTTTCAATTGAAAGTTGTCCCGTTATTAATTGATTAATATTAAATTATGATTTACACATTAATGATTACTCAGCATCAGGCTTTTTTTCCTGGCCACCCATGAACTGTTTAGCCAAGTCCTGCAAAGCAGGGTTGTCCATCAAACCCTCCATGCCAGCTCCCCCACCCAAGCCCAGGGCCATTTGACGAACCATGGGATTGTTCATTAACCCTTTAATAGCGTCAGGGTTAGACATCAAGCTTTGAGCAGCTTGCATCACTTGTGGGTTGTTCATCATTTCAGCAAACGATGGCATACCACCAGCACCTCCTCCAAACAAGGAGGAAAAATCTGGCATACCACCGGCTGAGGCACTGGAGTCGGTAGATTTGCCTTCATCAGCAGATTTGGCGGAAACCGGAGCGCCCTTCTCGCCCTCAGACATGCTGTTCTCCAAGTCTTCTTCTACTCTCTTCCTTGCGGTTTCGTAACCTCTCTTCATAGCGTCTGATGGCAGGGAGCCCTCAACCTCCAAACCATTTTTATAAGCCTCCATCGAGCCTTTAGCATTGCCCAATGCATACTCTGCCAAGCCCAATCTGGAGTAAGCCTTAGAAAACTTGGGATCCAAAGCAATTGCGGCCTTAGCGTCTTCTACGGCTTTAGCGTGTTGAGATGACGAAGAATAGGCGGCAGCTCTGTTGGATAAGAACACGACATTACTTGGGTCTAATGTAATAGCGTCAGTGTATTTAGCAATTGCGGTATCAAAGTCTTTCACTGCCATGGCCTTATTACCCTCTGCCTTCAAGGTGTTTGCCATGGCTTTGGTCTCTTCGTCAACTTCTTGAGACTTAGTTTCAAAAGCTGAGTCAGTAGAGTTAGCACCATTTACGACATCCAACAAGTCCCTACCCCCAAGGGCAGAAGTTGCCTCTGACTTGTCAACTTCAAATGCATCTGCAATACAGTCAATGGCAACATCAACAGACTCCGAGAATTCTTCGTTGATTGTTTTGTTTGCTACACTGGTATTTAAAAATTGGATAATGGCCAATGCCAAGTCTTTGTTTGAAGCAGCCATGATATTTTGAACGCCCTTAGAATAGGTATGCTATTCACGTATAATAAGTATATGCCCCATGTTTTGGTGTACGGGTGTTCGAGAATCTTCCTAGGCTGCAAAATACCTGGATTATTTAAACGATAATTACTACAGAAAGATACTAAAACTAAACTAATAGAACTGCCTTACGTGTATTTAAGTAGTTCTCTTTTTAATTTATTTGCCCTACTTCGGTTAAGTCTAGAACCTTTCATCGTCAAGGGTAAGTTCTAGCTTCACTTAAATGTTGTTTTAATTCAAATTGCCTTAATTTTAGCAGATTGAGACTTGCCTTGACTAGATTCTTGACTCCTAATGTGAGATAGTTACACCGGAAGATTAAAAATTGAGAAATTGAAGCTGCTAATGCTTCATGATCCATTTTTATCTCTTGGTTCAATGCCAAAATGCGTTTCACGCTATCAGATTTCAACAATAAGATCTTTTTGTACCTTTCTCTTTTGCTATCTCCCAATCCAAAATTGAAGAAGGACTTCTCTTCCGGAATTTCCGAATCTGAAAATGCCAGATCAAATGAGAGCGTGTTCTTACGCTCCAAAACTTGTCGTTGATCGACTTCTCCATTTTGCTTTGCTTCTTGATTTTGCCTCTCAAGAGTTCGAAATTGCTCCTCCATATTGTTCAATTCGCTGTTTAACTCCTTAATCTTTGCGTAGGAATCTTTCCAGCGTGAAATCTTACTCAACAATAAGTCGCAATTCGATAAAAGTTCATCAGCACAGAGTTCGAGCCAAAGGCAAAATGGTTCAAGCGCCTGGCTCGGACCATCGATGTCTCGCACTTCTAGGTGGTATATTGAGGGACAATCTCGTACGGAATTTAAGGAAGTCAAAGAATCTAGGATTCTATCGTATAAATACCGTTGCTCTCGTTGCTTCATTCCAGTCATTGTCGAGACCTTTCGTAATTTCTTCATTAGCAACATATAATGCTTCATGTCCAGTAGCGAATACTCAATAAAGAACTTCATTTCCGTAATTTTCGACAGAGTAAGTCTTACAGAATTCTCACTACTTGATGTTTCGGATTTTGGGTTTGCTTTTGTCTTTATGAAGTCTGGATTGTAAGACGAATCTTGAGAAAGGAAGTTCAGGAACATGCGGTATAGATGTTTTCTAGAGTCATCATCTAAAAAGTGGGCGGAAGAAATGAAGCAATTTAGGTATTTCAAACAGCGATTAGCGCGAAATTTAGAGTACGCTTGAAGTGTTGCTTTCCCATTCATAAAGTTCTCCGCTATCACTTTTGGCTGCGGAAGAAAATACAAGTGTGAGCTGCGTTTGTAAAAATGATAAAACTGATAAATATTGTCCATGGATACGTATTTGGTGCGAAAACAGTCTTTTGAATTCCGTTGATATTGTGCAACATTTACGATCCAGTCATTTAGAGTTGCATCAAATCTTGAGTTTAGAAGGCCGAAGTAATGATCGGAAGATTTTGGAAACAAGTCGTAAAAGAACTTCTCAATAACTAATTTTTCGATGGTTTTGAACTCGCTGCTTAACCCCGGAGGCTGCTTACTCGCAGAAAAACTGTAGTAATCTAAGACATTATAAAATAACTTTGGATCTTCGGCATCAAAAATCAAACGATCATTCTTTAGAATCACTTCCAAATTTTCTGTCCTGCTGTAGCGGACATACAACGCAAGTGGTGTGAGCTGCTTGAAGTTGAATTGGTTCAAATCAATCAAAGCGCGAGGACTAGAAAGCAATTTCGACTCTGTAATTCCCATCGAAAGAATATGGAGCAAATTATTACCGTTTTTATCTATTTGATCGTTGAATGTCAAATAATCTACTTTGCGACGGAAGACGTGATAGAACAATTTTTGGATGAGCGACTTATAGTTAGCTTGATCATAGCATCGACACAATGCGGTCATTGGTGTCTGAGAATTGTTGTCTTTAATGGCCCAATTAATAAACCTTGCTACAAGGTCCAAAACTTCTAGATTGTGGGAAAGGTAATGTCCAACGGTTCGACCATTCTTGTCTCGAGAATTATAATAGAGTATGAGCTCCTCTATGTTACAGTTCTCCTCCAAAATCAGAACAATTTCTAAAGCTACATAATGAGCTTGTTCTTGTAATGCTATCATCAATAGATTCTGATCTGTTGAAGTGTTCCTATCGAAAACAAATTCCTCTAACAGCATCCATAAAGCCGTTTTATCCATTAACAATCTGAAAATTTCGACATTTTTGGATTTAACTGCAAAATTAAAGCAGCTTTCACCGTGAATATTTTTACTCCTAATGAAGTGGGATCTTGGTAATGTCTGACCGCCATAAGTCGCTTCGACAGATGAAAGAATTCTATTCAATGCCATCTTATCTTCGGTCTTTATAGCATACCAAAATTCATAATTGTCAGCTGATGCTTGTATCATATTGGACAAATGATTGTTTCCAATAGGTTCATACAGGGGCGAAAGCAAGTAAATGACAGCGTCCAAATTGCTTAGAATGTAGCCGAGATACCCATTAGTCTTTTGAGAGAAGTGCTCATCATCAGTTCCAGGTACCGTGCTAGAGGGGCCAAAATGTCTTATATAAACCAAGTGTGCCTCTAAATCAACTAGCTTTGAATGAACAACCACCATTATCAATAGCCCTATAAAGGTATCGGCGTCAATAACTAAGCCTCCTAGTGGACTTTTTTCTGAGTTTAATGTAAGCGCATCAATTGCTTCGCCTACAATTGCGACTTTTTGCTTTTGATTAGACACATCGCCCGACAGAAGTTTAGAAAGAATTGTGATTGCTTCGGCAATACGGCTTTGAAGAATATTCAACGACCAAGGATCTTCAACAGGGATGTCTAGCTGATTTAGCGATAGGCAAGACAAGTCTTTGTACAACTTTGGAGAAAGGACCCTTATTGCATGTGGAGTGCTTGATTCATTGCTTGTGTCCTGGTATTGGTGGACAATCTGCTGCCAGACTTTGTCGTACATGTTAAGCTCTACGTATTCATGAATTAGTTGGTTCATGTCTAGATCCGGATGCTTAGTAACCACGGAATCGAGTAAGTTGAATATTCGATCGCCCTCAACAGAGTTAGCATTGACACTGTCTTGAATGATTGAGAAGACCTCAGATTCAAAATTGCGAAACTCCCTTTCTATTTCGGAAAATTCCATTTTATTTCTCGTTCGTAGCTTCTCTAATTTGCGATTGTTGTGGTGAAATAAGGTGTAAAACCTTTCAGACATTGACTTGGATAACACAGGGAAACTTCTTAAGAGATCCTCAAATGATATGTCCCTCTTCTGCTCCTTCACTAAATCCCTAATACCAAATCGGGGTTCCTGAATACTCGTAATCTGGGGCTTTTGACTATCATATAGTAGAGAATCTTCAATGAACATGAGAAAGAATCTGCTGCCCTTGGGGAAGTAGTCACAAAATGAGGAAAACTGGAAAACGCATAGTATTTTTACTTTGATGCTTTTTTTGAAATTCTTGCCAGTGAGTAATATGCCACCCTTTAGAAGCACCTGCCTTCCGTTTAATGTGTTGCATATGGTCAGTTGTGCCTTTGAAACGGGTGCAGTCGAAATTGAATAAGGATTAGCTATATCGATAATGTGTGACTGAACATAATTGTCGTCACTGTAGCATAGATCTGCCAATTTCCTTTTTGATGGATCAAGTGCATTGTTCAATACATGAGCTGGGGGTACTAAAATAGCGTAATCCGAGTGTTTCTCCCCTAGTTCGCGAATGGTATGCTTTGTGGGGGATGTGGCGTAGAACGGATTGTTGAAGATAGCATTTATAAGTGGGTTGTGTAACAAAGGCAAATGTTTAATGGCACCGGGCCCATTTGCCATAATGTGGTTAAAAGGAGCTGTCTATGCAACCGACTTCTGACCTAGGTGCGCATGAACCTCAACAGATGATGGTATATAGATCAGTCGAATTAATGGCACCAGAACAATTTTTTTTATTCAAAAAATTTTATAATTGCGATATAGAGAGTGTCAAGACACCAAAGAAAAAAAATCAAGTTCAATTACTTTTAATCTTTGGATGCAAATGATATTAAACATCAAAGTAAACTCGCCTACGGTGTGGTTTTCTCTATAAGTGACAATTGTGTCTTTAAACCACCTTATGTTTGTCTTAATCAGTGTTCTAGCTTCTACTCTTCTAGCTCTTTCTCCTCTTCACTGTGCTCTTCGGTTTGCTGATTCTCTTTCCGAGCATCTTCTCCCTCGTCTTTTTCTTCGTCTTCTTCTACATCGTCTTCTTCCCCAGTCTCACAGCTATCTAGATTCACCTTTTCGATAGCATTTCCTAGGGCATCGTACTCTATTTCCTCTTCTTCTTCACTGTCACTTAGGTCAACTTCTCTGTTCACGTTTCCTGTCATCCACACATCTTCACTGGCACCCTGTAATTTTCTTTGTCTAACCTCTTCCTCTATTTTCGCTAACCAATCATCCTGGGCTTTATTTATAGATTCAGAGTCTGTGCATTGTTGATAGACTTCTATGAGCTCCTTATTGATCTCTAAAAACGTAAGACCCCAAGAGAAATTTTTTAAAAGCTCCTCGGCCCAGTCGATATGCCCAACAATTGCAAAACATGCAGCTAAAGCTTCAACACAGTTTAATTTCCAAGGACGGCCGTAGTTGACGGTGTTTGCAGCCACTAGATAAGGCAATAACCTTTCGTTTCTGCCTCCAATTTTATGAAACGGTATTTCGTCAAGTCGAGCCCACGAGCATTCAACAACTGCTGCACCTCCAGCCTCGACAATTTCTTTATCGTCTGGGCAGATTACAGACTTTCCATTCGGTGATACCACAACTCCGTGAAATTTTTGACCGACCTGCAAATTCTTGATATATCCGAGTCTCTCTAACTTCTTTCCTGAGCATCTTTTAGGATCGCATTGGTCAAAATCCCACATCGCTAGTTTCACGGGGAAATTGACTTGACTGTGGCCATTTGTTCCCTCCTCTTGTCTGCCTTTGCGTGAGTGAAATTGTTTAGATTTGTGACCGTTTGAGGTTCGTACTTTGCTGCCTCTCTCCTCTGTTTGTTTGTTCTTTCCTTTAGCCATCTTATTATTTGTGACCTTCTGGTGGTTATTGAAGAGATGAGGAGTGCAGGAGAGGTAGAAGGGGATGCACATCCTTTTAAAAGGAAGTAAAAATTAACGAAAAATGAATAAATTTCTAATGACTTTTGTATTATTTCGTATATTGATGCCCAATTTTATTATGTATATCATTTAAACAAGTAGAAAACCATTCCTTTAATGCATTGTGTTGAAGCCACTCCAGGTGCCATAATTAATCGAGACATAATGCATGCAAAACCCAAGATGACAATCTGAGTTTAAAAGTCGTCATCGAAAGAGAAATCATGGTTAGAAGCGCTGGCGTCATTAGATTTGGCCATGACACCTGCCTTTTGGTAGTCAGACACTCTCTTCTCAAAAAAGTTGGTCTTACCGGCTAAAGAAATGTTCTCCATGAAGTCGAATGGGTTGTTGACGTTGTAAACCTTCTTGTTTCCCAATGCCACAAGTAATCTGTCGGCAACAAACTCAACATATTGGCACATCAAAGCACAGTTCATTCCCAACAAGCTGACTGGCAAAGCGTCTGTGAAATATTCCTTCTCGATGTCGACAGCCTCGGTGATAATTCTCTCAACAATTTTAGCGTCTGGTCTGTTGTTCAAGTGAGAGAACAACAAACAGGCAAAATCGGTATGCAAACCTTCGTCACGACAGATCAACTCGTTGGAGAAGGTAAGACCAGGCATCAAGCCTCTCTTCTTCAACCAAAAGATAGAAGCAAAAGAGCCTGAGAAAAAGACACCCTCAACAGCAGCGAATGCAACCAAACGCTCACCGAAGAGAGCCTCGTCATCGTTGATCCAACGCAAGGCCCAGTCGGCCTTCTTCTTGATGCAGGGAATGTTCTCAATGGCGTTGAACAAAAAGTCGGCCTCCTTTGGGTCCTTAATGTAGGAATCAATCAACAAAGAGTAAGTCTCAGAGTGAATGTTTTCCATCATGATCTGGAAACCGTAGAAGCATTTTGCCTCTGGGGTTTGGACCTCAGCAGAGAAGTTCTCGACCAAGTTTTCATTAACGATACCGTCAGAAGCGGCGAAGAAAGCCAAAACTCTAGAAATAAAGAAACGTTCGTTATCGTTTAATTTGTTATTCCAGTCGCCGATATCCTTAGATAAGTCGATCTCCTCTGCTGTCCAGAAGGAGGCCTCGGCCTTCTTGTACATTTGCCAGATTTCGTGAAACTTGATTGGGAACATGACAAAACGACGCTTGTTTTCAGTTAACAAGGGCTCGTCTTTTTCTTGGGCCTTCAACTGGTGTCTGTGGACCTTGTGTTGCTTCATGAACTCGCGGTGCTCCTCAGCGGCGGCAGCAATCTCAGACTCGGTCTTTGCCATTTCTTGAGCATCGCCCTCTTTGATGTTTTTAGGGCGAACAATGTCTTTTGGCTTTCCTGCCAAAGAGTCTGTGCTGACTTGAGTGTCGGCAGCTGCAGCCTCAGCAGCCAATTTGTCGGTGATAGATGAGCCAGTAGTCATATCAAGATTTAAGATTTTTCCAGTCAATCCAAATGTTGGAGTTTGTTGAACAGACATGTGATGAATAAAGTAAAGTGAATGGGATGAGCGCTTCAAGAGAGAGGGACTCGGGACGATCGCGTGAGAATTTAGGGTTAGGGAGAGTGGTGAGAAAAGATGACAATTTCTATATTAATGTCAGAACAATTCAAGCAGATCGACAAAAGGTTATATATAAACAGAGAGGATTCTTGTGATTGAGACAAAAAGTCAAAGTTTTTTCTCTTCTCCACCGAAGGCGAATATCAATTATTTATATAGATTTTTCCTTACAGACACGCCTTAGCAAGTATGAAGGAACTGGATGAGGGCTAAAGAGCATACATACAAGGGTGCCGCGCTCACGCGCTATAAATGGCCTGCACATAATGCGACACGTGACGCGCCCGGACGCGTTAGAGTACCTTGTTGATGCAAGAAACCGTCCGTTTGCAGGATTTCAAATCATTACACAAAACCGATATTATGAATCGTCCTAATTCTGGAACGAAATTCAAGAATCGCGTGAAAAGGCAACACGTATCGCTCCTCGATGCCCGTTTTCTTCCTACAATTTTTATAGTTCCTACAGAGGTTTGTATACTTTTGTCCCTTTCCTATTAGCTAGACGATATGCATTTAGGACAGGCCTTGTAGCGCCCAATAGATATGCCATTAAGGGCCGATGATCGGTTTTTTGACTTTAGAGTTTTAGATTTTTGGAAGGGTCCACGAACCGAAGAGTTAATTGATGGGTTTGATTTGATTGTTTAAATATTTTTTGTTCAATTCAAAATTTGTTCACCATAAAACTCCCTGACCATCAAACTTCTTGACTATCAAACTTCTTGACTATCAAACTTCTTGAAGTTGAGCAGAATGTAAATCTAAACTATCGTCCTTAGCTTATAAAATTAATTTAATAACGTTACATGGGTCTGACAATCTATTACTAATTAATACTAATATGGTAATATGGTAATATTTCCTTCTCTCCTTTCTTAGTCAAGACTGTGGAGAGAATTGAAAATTGGTTATGAACCCTTACCCCTCAATCTGCCCATAGGTAAAACGCATAATTGCGACATCACTCTAAGAGGAAAGCTCGAATAATAGGATGGACTATTCGTAATTGGACTAGAAAATCAAGCTGATGAAATTAATTTGTTAAGCATATCAAGCGTATTATCAATGAATGCATATGATTTCTTGCATATTGACATTATATGTGCATGTTACTTTCTCTTTTGTTTGGAAACTGAGGATCTCATTTCCTATTTCACAAACGAGAAAAGTGATTCTCTCGGCTCCAGGAATCTTTCATTCAATAAAAACCTTGTCGTAATTTTACTCTGAGATTGAAAATTATATTTTCTCCTTTTAAAAACGATTTTATGTCGTTTTCGAATTTATGGGTTGATTTTTGTGTTTACACAAATTGTTCAATCCTTGTGAAAATTCGAAATCTTCAGCTCACTAAGTGGCCTTTCGAAGAAATTTCAAATCACATGAAAGACTTTTGTATCTTCTTATAACGAAGCACATCAAATCCATGAGATTATATCTTATAAATTATGTGTTAATTGCGGTTACTTTTAATAAGTGATTTAAAACCCATCACTCTCTATAATAACTGATTGCAAGATACAAGATGATTTGCTTAAGGATATCCAAGATTAGGAATTTTTGAATTGTTACTTCCTGACAGCGTATTAATTCAAAACTTATTTAGAAAACTCGAAATCAAATTCACGTCAATTCAAGATTTCGTATGGACTCTTATAAGATCTCGAGACTTGTCCATACGAAATCTGAACGAGAGATCAATTATAAACTGTATAGACCAAAAATGAAAAAGCCTTAAAGAACTAGATGCATATACGTAACAGCATAGTTCAAAATTCTCATAATAAAAACGTACATTCTATAAATAATCAAAGTAAGTTTTGCCGTATCCTAAATCACTCCCTAAAATCACAAAACACATGTTAAACTAAAGATGCACGGCAATACCACTCTCGTTGGTGACAAAACTTGGTTGTGCCCGTTCATCAAGAGGCGTAGGCATGTCTGCAATTGGATGCAAACTACGTTGATGATACAGTAGACCCCCGAAATTGTCCTGTTCTCCCTTTTTATAGTCAAAAGCATTTCCCAAGCCCGTGAGGTTAGTTGAATGTGGACTTGTGGTAGATGGCATGGAGTCCAGACTTCTCAGAGCCGAGTCCATAAATGGGCTTCTAAGCTTGGTAGCAAGAGCTTGTTGGAACTCATCTGCAGCACTTAGGTCATTAGTAACATGATTATTGACTGTAGGGTTGGCGATAGTTGGCAGCTCAAAAGAATTGAACAATTCGTAGATGTTGCCTGTTCCCTTGTAATTGGAATCTCTTTGCTGGCAACTAAGATATTCTTTCAATGAATTGCGCCATTCGCCTAGTCCCCAATTGTGCAAGCAACTCAATTCAAAATTAAGAGAAACAACCTCAAGAGCATCTGCTACATCCATATAACCATGGTGAGGCAAGGCAGGCAAACCAAACAACATAGACACCGGATCTCTTTTATTGCTGCTAATATGGTCAGGACGGCCGTACAATTTGAAGGCGTCGATGATATGAATGAAGTTACGAAGCATAATCTCAATGGCGGTAACTCCAGGATGAGCTGCTGGCATAAGGTACAAGTAATCAGTCTCAACAAAATTGTTGTTGCTTTGCTTTTTAACGTTACCAGGCTTCAGAGAATTTGTTTGGCTTTCGACATCAGCTGGGTTTGGCAACAGGTTAAAGAAAAATGACGACGAAGAGCTGAGGGAGTTGGAGCGAGAACGGACGGGCGATGCCAAAGCCGCATTTGGTGGACCCATTGATGATAATGACATGGCCGATCCAGATTTAACAGGAGTTGAGTTTCCGCCTTTCGGGGAGTTGGTAGCGGTTGTATCATTTCCATGTATGAAGAGATGTTGATAATTCTTATTTACGTACACTTTCCCTTCGAGTTTCATAATCAGATTTATGTCTATCATATGGTAGTCTTCCGGGTAAACGTTGTAAACGGAGTCAAGTGAATCAACGTATAAAACCAAGTTCTTTTTTGAAATCTTGTCAGATGCATAAACCTCGATTCTTCCATTCTTTTTTGAATCACCTGGCGTTATGGATACAAATACTTTTATCCATTTGTTTGAGATTTGAGGCAATCTCAAGTTACTCCATTCAAAACGAGAGAATCTCTGCTTGTAAGATAACAAAGTGAAGATATCAGAGAGTTCAGGACCCTTCAAAGAGAGAATAACAGCAGTGTAAGCTTCTTGAAGTGACGAATTTTCGAATTTGGCCAAATGAATGGCTGCAAGCCAGGTGTATAGTTGTTCAGTGTCAGCAAAACGAAGAATAATCAGATTGCCATCGAAATCTTGCAAAATCATTAAATCGTAGCCAGCTCTCGAGGGTCCAGGTGTAGCAGTTGGCAGTATAGAGCTGTCTTGAATGTTGATATACCTAGGGCAAGAAGAATCCATAGTAATAATGGAAAGCTCGGTACCATTTAAAGAGGCCTCTGCAGACGACCAAGTTAAGCGGTCATCAGAGAGCACGGATAAAGACCCAGTTGCGTACTGACGGAGTTTCTGAGCATTCATCAAATTAACCACTGGCAGCAATTCTGGCGGTAAGTCCAGGTTTATAGTACGTTGACGGTTCTGCAAAGACTGCAGAGGTAAAAGAGTAGTTGCAGGTGCCACAGCCATAGATGCGCTAGCACCAGAAACGACACGCAGGTGACGAACAAAGGATGCGGGCACTTGTCTCGGCGAGTCAAAGCCCAGAGCGCTCACTGGCGATGTGGGTGAGGACATACCCAACAGATTGCTGGAAGGCGAGAGTCTTGGAGGGCGAGGAAATGAGTAGTTTTTAGAGCCTCCAGGGGTCACATCTTCAGTTCCGGTCATTGGTCCCGATAATATCGGTGTTTCAGGAAGAGCAGTGTTGGAGTAGCTATTATTGGCGGCTGTAGAAGAAAAGGCCTTTGGACCCTTTGCCAGCTTCTTATCTTTTTTCCTGAAGAGAAACATTGATTTTTATGAAATTCTGTGTCAAAAAGGAAAGCTGATAAGAACAAAAGAAGCGGGTAAAGGAGATCTTTCAAGTTGGATTATCTAGTGAGCAGCTATTTTCAGAGAGCAAGATGCAGAGTTGGAGCCCAATTGCAGGAGAGAAACAATACGAGACAGGCAAGATATGAAGGGAGAGCAGCTGAAGGAACAAAGACAAAACGACAAAACGACAAAACGACAAAACAATATATATTTCAATGGTTTTTAAATTTATTTGAAAAAAATTAGAAGTTGATAACTCCAAAAATTTTCCAAAAGGTCAGAATTGAAAACACTCCACAACTTTAATTCGTTAAACTTCAGTGCGTTAAGAACGCCTTAATGGCTACTGCCTGTAGGCCCAATGTTGTTACGATGGCTCATATAAGGACGACATAGAAGGAGCAAAAAGGCCCTACCATAGACCGTGCACAGGGCCAAATTACCTTGGCGACGAGAATTTTCAGAAGATATCATCTTCAAATTCTGGGCATTTACTTTATCTAGATTCATAATTTTTATTCATATTACGGAAAATGTGGAGAATCTATCACTCTCCAATCTCAATCAACCAAGTATGTCCATGGTATGAACAGTTTGGGCGATGGAAATTAAAGGTTTGTATACAGTAAGTTTGAAGTGATAAATGTATACATCAAGACGAAGAAGGTAATATTTACGAAAGTTGTGAGTGAGGCCTTTCTTTGTGTCCCGATTCGCTTGGTCCTGCAGCCAAGATGAGTTGGCATATTTCCAATAACGATCATCAATAACGATCATCAATAACGATTTATTGTTATTATAGGGGTAATTTCTCAAGATCTACATTGAAGTCTTGGATGTGTTGAAGGCTGTGTAGAAGTCGCCTATGAATAGTCTGAGCCTAAGAAAAGTCATCATTGGGTCTTGCAGGTAATTTGGGGTACCAAGTCAAAGTTATGTCATGGTGCGACTAGATGGAGATTATCTAATGGTCATCTAGTGGTTATGAAATTGGAAGTTTTATGACAAGCTCAAGTGTCTGAAGCTATCGTTTTTTGGATGCGAGACCATTGGGCAAAAATAATTTCAAATTTCATTTCGTTGTTTCCTATTCTGTCAGTCGCGTGATTCCGAACTTTTCCTCAACAGATTTCCATGAAACCTATAAATAATTCATGATCTTCAAAGAAAGTACGAGTGCCTAGAGACTGAGCAATTGACTCTAAGAACAGATCTGACATGGCTTGTAACCCAGATCTTTTTGCCTTTTTCACCGTTTGAACAGTGATCCAACTTGCCTTGAATGGTTTGAAACTTCTTTAAACTTCTCGGTAGAATTTTTTTGGTCATGTTTAGCTCATTTGCTTGCTGCCTATCCATGAGACCTATCCATGGTCTCAGCTTGATAAGGTAGCTAATACTAGAGTGACTAGACTCAAACAACAGGATTCGGATCTGCTAAATGGATCAATCATATTCATTGAACAGTATTTTTATTCAAAAGCTTCTTTTCGATTTTTAGTGTGTTTTGTTAATTACTCCCTATTTCTACCCTTCTTATCTTGTGCCTTTGGTATTGCTCCGCGGCCGGAGAACTCCGTGAAAAAAGGCACGAATAGCAGCCTTTACGAAAATCACATCATTTCTGATTTGAAAAAGTTATTTCACTTGTAATCATATAAAGCAAAACTTCTTGCTATCATTTATTTTTGTTTGTTCGCTTGAAATCGTGGAAGAACGGCTTGAACGTCAGAATTGCCAGATAACCGTATCCTGTATCTGCACAGATCCTTATCGCGAGTGAAAAATCAAGTGTTTACAATATATCACACATTTGATTCTATCATAATTAGGGGTTTGAATCATTTACATTCTGAGACTTTTGAATTTTCAACAAACTAAAATAACCTTCAAATTATATAGGATTGGATCCAAGTCCTTACCACTCCAAACTCACACAAAATCGCATACAAATACCTCAAAAGATGGAGGATTATTTATACACGAAACACAAGGTGACATGGCGCCTTGCTTGGGCTACAGCTATTAGTTGTCTCAGTACTTTACAATTTGGTTTTCACCTTTCTGTCTTCAATGCGCCTCAGCAAATCATAGCTTGTCAGACACATATGTTTAAAACGTCATACGAAGGCACATTTTGGCAAAACCTAGGCAGAAGCCAATGTATACCTATGGATCAAAGTGGTATTGCAACTATTAATACCGTTTTCACTCTCGCGGGATTACTATCTTCAACATTGGTTGGATCTCACACGGTATCTAGTTGTATGGGGCGTACAACTCTGCAGAAGCTTTCAGCAGCATTGTATCTAATAGGGTCAACAATGATTGCTTTTGCAAATTCGCTTCTCATGATCAACATTGGAAGGTTTCTCGGTGGATTTGCAGCAGGAATGTGTATGGTCATAGCGCCAATTTTCATTAATGAGGTTACCCCTTTCAATCATAGAGGCTTAATGGGATCACTTCTTCAATTTGGGGTTCCGTCAGGTATATTACTAGCTCAACTTATCGCATTTGCTTGGAGTAATGACTATGACTGGCGATACCTATTCGTGTTTGGTGCCGGAATAGGCCTTCTTCAATTATTACTCTTATTTACAACCATAGAGTCACCAAAATGGCTTATTATGCATAGTGGAGAGTTCGCACGAGCATCTGAGATCTTGCATCGCTTACGGTCAGACTCCGCAGCTACTAAATACGAGATTTTGCACTGGCGCAGACTCTCCACAAATCAATCAGCGTCATCCTCATCTATAGAACTGAGCGAAACAACATCTTTACTAGATTCATCTGCGAAGGATGGTTTCACTCCTCTCTCTACTGCCATGTCGAGAAGAGGATCGGTAGATCCGAGCGAATTGAGTCCAGTGGACTATGTCACCAAGGGAAAATATAGAAAAGAATGGATTGCTATAGTCATCATCATGTCCGCTCAACAATTGAGTGGAATGAACGCAATCACGTTTTACGGAGTTTCAGTTCTTTCTAACATTGTACCACCAGGCACAAATGTTTTGTTTCTTACATCATCTTTAGCAGCTACAAATGTTATTTTTGCACTTCTTGCTTCCCCATTGACAGACAAATGGGGCCGGAAGTTTCTCATGCTCCTATCTTTGGCAGTGATGGCTTCGTGCTCTGTCATAATTTCTTGCGGGCTCCTAGCCAAAATGGACTACGTGGCGGCTCTTGGATGTTTTGGTTTCATTGTTGGGTTTGCATTTGGTTTAGGGCAAGTTCCATTCTTAATGGTTAGTGAACTTTCAAGTCATGAGGCCATTGGGAAGGCTCAGTCGTTGGGAACTATGTCTAATTGGATATCGAATGTTGCAATCGCTTATGGATTTCCAATTATGAGAAATGTTATGGGAGATTCCGTCTTTTTCATGTTTACCGTTTCTGGTGTAATCTTTTTTGTTATCACCTACCTTTTCGTCCCAGAGACGAAGGGTCGGATGACATACGAGGAGATATGGGACACAGAATAATTGCGGCGATTTCTAATTAGAGCTTCTTCATATTCAATGCATGGCTTTTCGATCTTTTAAATCATTGTGAAGGAAAAAAAAATGGTTTGTGTTTGCCAGTTTTGTACGGCAGTCTCCGCGTTTCTTTACCCCAGGTTTGTATGCGGGCATGGCCAAAAGGGGTCGTGTGCCCGCATACTGTAAGTGGACGGAAAATCTCTGGTAGTAATTAAAGCACCTTGAGGTTCTGTTTTTTCCCTCATTAACCTTTTCAAATACTTTTGTCCATGAAAGAACAATGGATGAAAACTTTACCCGATGATATTGGGCTCAATGCAATCTCTATTCCTGGAACTCACAATAGCGGGGCATGCTATAAGACTCTTCCAACTGTGAGGTGTCAAGAGAAGTCTGTTACCGAGCAGCTATATAATGGAGTCAGATTTGTGGACTTGAGAGTTGGGAAAGCTCCTCTAAAAAATGAGGAAAAGTCTTTTGAATTGACAGTCGTACATGGAAAACTTCCTGTCAGGATACCAAAGTCAAGGAAATTCAGAAAGACACTTTCAGAAATTTATGACTTCTTAGAAAGTAACCCATCCGAGTGCGTCATTTTATCACTAAAGGTTGAAGGTGTGGGGGAATGGGATCATGATAATGATGAATTTCCAAATGTGCTTTGGGAAAGTTATATCCTGGAGGATGAGTCCATGTGGTATTTAGATACCGCATTGCCCAAACTAGGAGATGCTAGAGGAAAAATTGTTTTGATGCGTAGGTTTGGTGTGAAGAACCCAGATTTGATTCCGAGGTTTGGCTTTAACGCTTCCTCATGGAATTACAACACGCCCGCAGAGGACTTAGGTAGCTTTGTGGTTCAGGACAAATGCGAATTACTGGGAAAAGAGGAAATTGAATTAAAAATAGACTTGATTAAAGATATGGCGAAGAATGCAATCAATTACAACTCAACATCGCAGGGAGATAAATTATTTCTCAATTTCGCCTCAGCCACAAACTTCTTTTCAAGAGATTGCTGGCCTGAAAAAGTGGCACAGGCTGTAGTGAGATCAAACATATTGGGCACATTTAGAAAAGGGTGTGGAATTATCATCTTTGATTACGTTAACCTTGACCACTATGGCCTTGCCAAGGCAGTAATTGATTCCAATTTTTAAATCCAAAATGAGAAAAATTAAATAGACAACTTGGGGTTTTGGAACTTGGAAGTTTCAGAATTCACCCAAAGTAATCATTATTCGATCAGTTATAAGTAGATGAACGACATTGGAGTTTTCTGAATTGTAGTAGTGCTTCCCCATGATTCGCGATAGGAGAAAAGACCGTCGTGGTAGATTGGCCATAAAAATAATGATCCAACGTACGCTACGAGTTCTGCGCCGCCGGTGCCTTTCACATCCTCATAGGCAATTTCATTATAATACAATTAAATTGTCAAAAGGATATGACGACGAAAAGCTCCGAAAGATAATAGAGTCTTCAAGCATGTCTCCAATGAAGATAGAGAAGTTACAAACAGTGGATAAACTCAAGCAACCTGATTATAACGAAAAAATTTCGAGAGTTCAGGTTGAAAATGGTCCATACGTTGCAAATTCATCCCCATTGATTGGAGTGTCATCGAAAGTTTCGAGCTCAGATTCGTCCCGAACCAATGAAAGAGTGCATCAAATGAATAATCCCATGTACGCATTCGCGTATGCGAGAGAAAATTATAAAAAGTTTATGAAATCTGTTTTGGCTGATTCACAACAATCTTTGACAAAGTTGGCAGCTGGGTTGAATCAGATCACCGGCTACAATAAAATAGAAGAGCACAAGTCATCCGTACGCCAGCTAGAGAAGGAGGTTAAAGCTGCAAGAATAGCTGTGAAGAAAGCCAAGAAGCAATATACCGACGCGATCGAGAGACGCTCAGCTCTGCAAAGAGAAGTAAATGAACTATTGACTAATAAAAACAACTGGTCCCCAACAGACGTCGAACGGTTCACTGAACTCTACAAAAGTGACCACGAAAATCATAACAATGAAATTGAATCAAAGCATGACCTTGAAAGTGCTGAACAACATCTTGATTCCGTTCAGTTACAATTGGGAACGAAAATATTGACAAGATACCACGAGGAACAATTATGGAGTGACAAGATCAGACAGGCTCTGACTTGGGGGACCTGGATGCTTACTGGGGTCAATATACTTCTTTTTGCCGTAGCTACATTTCTTGTAGAGCCCTGGAAACGTAGAAGACTAGTCAAAGCGTTCCATAGGGAGGTTGAACAACAATTTGATGAGTACACTGAAGAGATTCATCATCTTTCCTCAAAAATTGCGGAATTATCAAAAAATAAAGAATCTGAAAGCAGCTTAAAATCTTCGCAATTAGATCAAGCTTCTTATCAGCTTCTCACCGTAAAGAGTTTTGCATCTTGGTCGTCAATAAAGACCTACTTCCGCCAATTATATCAAGCTCTCAGCATGCCAGGCTCCACCTTTGTAATAAACAAATCTGATCTTGCGATTTTGTCGGGCTCCATGGTAGCCATTTGCTGTGCAATGACTTCATTTATAACCTACTCTCTTTTTACATAGAAATATAGAATATAGAACACAATTACAAATTAGAATCTAGACGAACAAAATGTAAAATTAAACGATCATATTTTCTAAATCGATTCGAGTTTATTTATGAGATGAATTGGAAGAAGAATCCTGAACAGGTCTGTTAAGAACGCTCTTCTCCTTAGTAGCATAGACCTGCAAGGCATGCTCGTCGGCGGAACCAATTGTCTCCAAGACAACTTCATTGATTTCCTCAACCTCATCGGATAAAGGTGGGTAGAATAAGTTCAAAATGACACCAAGGAATCCAGTGAGAGCAAAACCGGTCTCCATCACCAAGACGATAGCATCAAAAAATCCCATCAAACTTTTGTTTGGTCCTTTGTAAGTAAAGACATGATCAAACCAGTTTGGAACCAAAGTGGCACCCAAACCAGGCAAAATAGAGGCGGTCAAGACGAATCTGTCTCTTCTCAGAAATTCAGTGCTACAAATAATCTTAATACCCGAAACGGCAACTGAAGTGAATAAAAAGGATGTCATTCCACCCAAGACTGGCTTTGGAATGGAGACAATAGCAGCGGCAAACTTGGCAAAGACTCCCATGATTACAAGGAAAAATGCACACCAGAGACCAACAGTTCTGTTTGCGCATTTAGTAATGGAAATAACACCGTTGTTTTGAGCAAAGACAGACATTGAAGTACAGGTGAACAAACCAGACAAAACACCGTTAAGACCGTCGGCCAAAACACCACCTTGGATTCTAGACTCGTACAACTCACCTTCAACTTCCAATCTCGAAACATCAGAGGTGGCGGTAATGTCACCAATAGCCTCCATCATCAAAACAATGTAAACAGCCAAGAAAGGAAGGATGGCCGGAGCGTAAATCCTCAATTTGAAGGTGTGAACCCACAAAAATGTAACAGAAGGAGCTTTTTTAATACCAGCAGAGGTAAAGTAACCACAAGCAGCAGCGACGATACAACCGACGAGCAAACCCAAAATGACAGCACAAGACTTCATAATTGGAGAACCCCACTTCTCAAAAATAAGAATAGAAACATAGACCAAGAAACCGAGACCAATAAATTGTGCAGAACCCCATGGCAAGTTCTTAACACCACAAAGCTTTCCAACACACGCGGAACCTCCGACCCAGTCGTTGAATCCGGTTTCGACCAAGTGAACACCAATTAAGAGGACGACCGGGCCAGTGACTAAAGGAGGGAACACCTTTTGCAAGATCTTAGGAGGACAGAAGGACAAAAGAATTTCCAAAAGGGCACAAACACATCCAGTTGCCAAGATCATACCGTAACCATCAGGACAAGGGCCTTTGACACCGTTAGTGACTGGGCACATTCCGTTAGCGTACATCATTGGGAAGGCTTTGGTGACAATGGTGATTGTAGCAAAGGAAGTACCAACGACGGACAACAAACCAGTTCCAATGAAATACTTGGTCTTTGGAATTCTGAAACGAGAGATTTGAATCACAGACAAAAGACCAGACGTTATAAGGGAAGCGGACACCAAATACTGTTGAGTTGGAAGGGTCAAGTTGGCCGCAAGGGAAATAATGATTGGAGGTGTAATGACACCGGCCAACATGGCCAAAGCATGTTGGAAACCAAGGACAAGCCCCAAAACGACTGGCATCTCTGAGTTCAAGCCAAAGAAAGGTTGCGTCTTTGGTGGTCTTTTTGTGAAAGGAATCTCTGGGGTGAAAAGATAGGCATAATCGTAATCACCAAGAAGTCCTTCCCTAGTTGTGAGCTTGCGCACAATGCGCTTCATGATGCTCCCAGGAGAAACAACCATTTTAGAATTAATACAGAATTGAAAATTAGAGAGGAAAGAAGTGTCGATGGATCTCCATATGACGAGGCTCGTCATCCCTTATATAATTGCAACCGGAGTCCTATGTTGGACTGCATACAAGATGGACATCTTTCCATTAGCTGCAGATCAAGAGATAAGGTGTGTGAGGCGGGCCGTTTCCACACCTTATCTGCACAAACACCAAATCATCTCAATACTTCTCTTTGTCTTATCTACTACCAAGAAGATCTTTATATGGCGGGGAGCTCCGTTTTTAGATAGAAACATATGAGTTTACAATCAATTGATTGCAACTTAATGGTCGGAGAAACCCATGGAGGATGGGAGGATGGGAGGATGCGATGAGGATTAAGCAGAAACCAACAATTGGTAGGTGGACCAATTGGGCCCAGAGAGGATGCATTTAAGATTGTGTAAACTAGAATCGCGAGTCTAGGTTATGTAGTCCTTGTCTTTGAATCATCAGCCTTAATGTAATGACACATTGTCAGATAAAGATATGACATATTACATGGGGACTTTAAAGACAATGCTTTTGAGGTTCATACCTTCAGTGTTCAATCAACTGCAAAAACAAAAGCAAACAGATTTTGGCCATTATCAATTTCAACTGTCCATTTGACACATTCGGTCACTACTACGATAGAGAAGGTCTATTCAGAAGGCACAGGCTTCGATTACTGCTTTGAGAGAGCCCCTTCGGAACTTTGTCCCTTTTGAGCAGTTCACAGCCATTGACCCGCCCAATAATTAGAGTACTCTTTTGTCATCCATACATGCTGGCGATAAGAGTTAATCTCATGCATCTATTATTTTTTTAATCTCGGCATATCCCGCATTTAGACTGAGTTCGTATGTATGATTGGAGGATATCGCCAGGCTCTCTTATCATCTGCAGGGCTAGAAATTTAAATCGGTGATCTCCGCCTCGGTGTCAACCGTGAAATTTCAAAATTTGATTTTGTGAATTGAACACAGTAAAGAAGTCAAGAATAAAGAAAAGTAACTTGGCTCTTATTAGTCTTTATGCGTAGATTAACGTTGTGGTATCTGATATCGTATCAAGCCGGTCACTTCGGCGCCTCAAAATAGGCGAAAGGATCGCAAAAGAAGGTTGAAAATATACACTGAAGCGGCGAACTCGGCGAAGTTATAGTTCTTTTCCAATTTTATCACCCTATGATTCACCTTGTTCGTTGATCGCATTCCTTGAGGATCTTGTACATTTTTTGAAAGCTAAATGAATTTCAATTCCCACAATGCTAGTCAGATCAGACAACAGATGGCCAGCCCGTGAATAAACAATGTTTCTTCATTAAATTGTTTGTATTTTCAAATATGCGCTACTCATTTTATTCCTTCGAATTTGCTTCTTCCCAATAAGATTCACCTTCAATAACGAGAATTACAACAATAAAACCTACACCAAGAACTCCATCATCTAATTTTTATTATCCAGTGTTACATAAACAGTTAAATGTCTATGTTTACTTAAGAGAAACCAACTTAATGTCAAAGGTCAACTCAGAGTTTGCAGGAATACCTGGCAAGGCTTGGGAGCCGTAAGCCATCTTTGGTGGGATAACAACTCTTCTCTCACCACCGACAGCCATGCCAGCAACACCCAAGTCAAAACCTTTAATGCACTCACCCTTACCCAAGTTGAAAACAAATGGCTTACCAGAAGTGTTCTTGTCAAAGACCTTACCGCTCTTCAACTTTCCGATATATCTGATACCAACCTTGTTACCAGACTTGGCGGTAGCACCAGTACCAACTTTTCTGTCTTCAGTGATAACACCACCCAACAAAGTGTTGGTGGTGAACTTCTTCTCTTTCTTTTCTTCTTTTTTGTCATCTTTCTTGTCCTCCTTCTTGTCTGCCTTGGCTGCTTTCTCAGCCTTCTTCTTGTCCTTCTTGGATGGAGTTGGGCCCTGCTCTAAGTTTTCGGTGAACTGAACCTTCTTTTTGTCCTCGTTAGTCTTCTTAGACTTTTTGGACTCAGAAGCTTCCTCGGCAGCTCTCTTCTTAGAGTTAGCTTCCTTTTGAACCAACTCTTCGATCTTGGCCTCGATGTCGGAGACCTCTTCCAAGCGCTCGACGAGTTCATCCTCATCAGGAGTCAAGTTGTATCCCTCCTCATCGTCATCGTCCTCCTCATCATCGTAGTATTGATCGTAGTCGTCTTCATCATCTTCATCGTCTTCATCATCATCGGCAGGATGTTCAATGTAGTTTCCGGTCAAGTGGACAGGGTAAGAACCGGTGACGACAAAGTGGACCTCTTCAGCTGGAGAAATGGTAAGGTCAAGTGTTTGTTGGAATTGAACCTTTGGAGAAAGAGTACAAAGGACAAATTCCTCAATCTCATCATCATCATCGATATCGCTGTCCTCCTCATCCTCCTCATCCTCATCCTCATCATCCTCAGCTTCCTCACTCTCCTTTTTGCCAGCCTTCTTACCGTCAGCCTTCTTGGTTTCAGTCTCTTCCTCTTCCTCGTTATCATCCAATTCGTCTTCTTCATCATCCTCGTCAGCTTCAATATCAAGGTAGTCATCCTCATCATCCTCGTCGAGGAAAGTTCTGGCCTTCTTCAAGATTCTGACAGTTGATGGCTCCTCCTTGTCATCGACAGCCTCTGGGTCAACAGCAGCCATGGTCAATCTGATGGTGACTGGAAATTCATCATCCAAAGCAGGTTGAGGATTGAATGGCTCAAGGGCCAAATTGTAAGTACTAATAGGGATCAAAGAAGACATGTGGGGTACGTTTCTGTTTAGCGATGAGGTTCGCGATGAGCAAAATTACACCTAATTATATGTGCATGCACACTCCACCCTTGAAAGAACAAAAGAAAATGTATCTAAAATTGATTTTATTTTACTACTTTATTTTAAATATAAGAAAAATGCTCTTATGTGTTTCTTAAATTTTTTGTTCTCAATCTGTCGCAGTTTGTGAATGATAGTTTTGGATTGATGAAGATAGTAGGCGAACAAATTAGTGATACAGCCTCACTTAATTAAGAAGATTGAATGAAAAGTCCCTATAGCCTTGGATAAAGATAAGAATACAAAAATACCGCACAATTTTTCGTTTCTGCACTGAAATCTCTCGCTGCAATGAGTTTAATTAAGCTGAAGAAGAAGAAAGATAGCACAAAATAAGCCAGATTCAGAAGGACAATGGTATAAATTGCTACCTTAATTCAAAACAATGCCTCATTTTTATTTAGTATAAGTGGTCCTATGATTATGATTTAAGATGAATAGAGAAATAATACGAACTACTGGTGACGGAATTCTGTTTCTGTTTCGTGGGTGTATTAAATATACAAATGGATTAAAAGCTCTTCACCTAGAACTCCTTAAAACTTCAACAAGTGAGGCTTCTCACCGCTGGACAAAGTGAAAGAGGAGCTCAAGTATTGCTTCAACATTGGGGTCTTCTTGACCTCAGCCAACAAAGCAGCGTCAACAGTCTTTTGGTCGGCAACTCTCTCAGCCTTGATCTCCTTTTGTGGGATCACGTCGTTGAAGAAGTCAGCCTCGGACTTCTTGATCTTAGAGCCCTTCTCTCTGGCGAAGTAAGCAACGTTGTACTTAGAAACGTCAACGGAGTCGACAGCGACCTTGGTGGAGGTAGCAATGACGTAACGAGCGTTAACTCTTCTCAAAGGAACACCGTTGATCTTGAATGGACCAGAGACCAACAAAGTGTTGTCCTCCAATTGCTTCAAGTAGACAACTCTCTTACCTCTGAATCTACCGGCCAACAAGATCAAGACGGTACCTGGAACAATAGAGGCACGCAACTTTTGAGGGCGAGCAACCTTTCTAGATTGCTTTGGGACAGCCGAGTCAGCACTGGGGTACCACTTTGGAGCCTGAATGTTAGTAAATTTGATACGTCAAAGGAATTAGAAAAGGACCACTAAAGCTTATGAGAGCAAGTTAAAAAGAGTTCGAACATGAAAAGGCAGATCGAAGACCGAACTTGTTAATGTTTTATTGTATTGGGCTTTCCAGCCTAGTTCTTTTGGTCTTCATGGTGATGGTTCAACTCAGAACAGTAGTGAAGAAAAGAAAGCATTCTCAGATCCAAATATAGCGGGGATTCATGTCAATTCAAGTCTCATAATAGCACATTTGTGGCCTTCGTGATGTGTTTGTGTGTACATACACTCATTGTAACTAGTTCTTGATAGTAGAATAAAACAAGACTATGATTTTTTTCCAGTGTGCGCAAATTCTTCCCATAATTTTTTGGAGCTGATATGCAGGCAGGTGTTGGAGGTAAGGGTTGTGCTGCGTATGGAGGTGAGAGACAGTCACCACAGTCACGATAGTCACGTGAGACCCATAAATCCACTTAAACAGTTGCAGAAAAACAACTTAAACAAATCATAAAAAAATTTAGAAATAAAAAAAATTACACAGAAAGTTCTCGCTTTCTTGCTGGAATTTTTGGTATAGTCGTTTAGCTCTTCTTTATGGCATTTGTGTGACATGTAGATGTTGGCTGCAAACCGACCCAGAGTTCTAATTAATTGGAGTTAACAGTAATGTTTCTTTACTAAAAAGACCTCAATCATCAAATATGAACGTAAAAACTTATTATTTATTAATAAAAAGTAGAAGAAAATTAGTGTTTTAGCTCTCAGCCTCAGCCTGTTTAGCTGCATAAGTCAACTTAAGCTCAAGTTCACCTGAACCGGCAGCAAGATTAAAGACTGAATCATCACCAACAAATTGAGATAAGTGTACATCTACCAGAGCGACCTTTTGCTTTCTTCCAAGGGCGTGGTTTTCACGAATATGGAAGATCAACATAGCGTTAGTAGGAGCTTGGAACACAAAATGTTCTTTGAACTCAACCACGCCATCACCATTGGCTTTTACACTTCGGGTTTTATAAACATCCTTGCTCTTGGAATCTCTTTTGATGGTAACTTTAATCGAGTAAGCAGCAGACAGGAACCCCTTCAAAGATACAATACTGATCCGCCCAGGGATATCTTTCTCATGTTTACTCATGGCAGAGATGTTACTGATATTAGTACTATCACTTAGGTTACGATGGTGTCCGACATAACCCCGTGGACCCTGAGGAGGAGGCAACAAGTCTGGGACCATATTGGGAATTGAGTTTTTCACGCTGGAAGGAACATGTTGCTTCTGTTGTTCCTCAGGTGATGGGGCCGTTTTGTGAGTGTTGTCCTTATCACTTTCACGTTCATCCTCAGACTGAATATCTTCCATAGTTTGGTTCATAAACGTGGTGTCATTGGCCGACATCTGTGTTGATACAACAGAGGGCGTGGCTGCAAGAGAGTTCAGATCATCATCTCGCGGCGCGTTAGAAGTTTTGGAATCATGTTTATGTTTATGAAAGAAGTCCTTGCTGGATCGGGGTGTTCTCTCAGATGTTTTCTCTTTGATGCTGTCCAGATCGGACTTCTTTTTACCCTTAGCAATACCCTTCAAGAAGCTTCCACCGAGAGAGACACCATCGGTGACTAAGGCAATACCTGTCCCAACAGCGTTTCCGGCAAGGTCTGCAGCACCCCCCACAACCTTAAGAGGAACATCCTTGACGTCATTCAAGTCGATTAAGAGTCCCGAAGACTTACTGAGCTTGGGTCTGATGAATTCGGGTTTGAAAGTCACACGGACCAAAATAGTGCCCTTCGTGTCCAATTTTAACTCAAATTGAGTTGAATTGTTAGGAGTTATAAGCGAGAGATCAAGATTAGCCAGGCCCAACAACTCATCATCATGAGTCAAGTCCCAATCGTACACTTCCAATAGAAGAACCTGGCGCGACCTCGAAAGCATGGGAAATGTAATTGCATCATTCCAGACTGGGTTTAAAGTACGCCTCTGCTTGTCTGTGCGGTGGATCTCGATTCCATCAACCTTAACAACACAGAATGGATCGGATTTACCATTACTATCAACAGACTTCAAAGCAGTAGCAGACAAAACATCCAACGTAATATGGCCGACATCCAAAACTGTGTCCAAAGGAGGTAACTTTACTGCCGAGGGGACAAACTCAGTCTGCACTCTTAATTTGTTTTTGGTGTCAAGGTTAATTGTAAGAGGCTTTCTATAGGACCTCTTTAAGACATCTAATGTAAGAAGGTTCTTCTCACAAGCAACATCTTTTTGGTCTTCTACCTCACGGCGGTTTGACAAGCGGAAAATGATACGCGAATTAGGCAAATCTCTCATGAACGCCTCGACTGTTACAGGAATAGTCAAATTACGCCCATCTGCCTGTGCTGAGACACCAGCGGGGAAAGCATTGTCATCAAACAATGTGTGAACATGGTAGTCGGGCTTGTTGAATGTACCGCTCAAAATCTTTACCACAAGAGTACCTGATCTATATTTGATGGCCTTATCTAAGGGCATTTCAACCTTATGAGGCTCAGGAATAATATCCTCTTGCATCTCAACCCATTGGTATTGACCGGGATACTTTTTGAAGGTCTCTTCATCTTTTTTACGCTTTTTCTCCTGTGCCTCTTCTTTTCTTTTTTTCTCATTATTGATCTCGTCAACGTTCTCCAACTGCTCACGAGTCAAAACTGGAATATTGGGGAAAAACGAGACAGAATAATACATACTACCATAGCTCTTGCCCTGGAATAACACGGGTTGCTCGATAATTTCTTCAGAGCCGTCATAACCCAAGATGTAACCGTCGGGATTCTTTTTTAAAAAATCTTTGATGGAGATAGCACAGGATCCCAATGGCCTGTCCTTACCCTCGGGTTCAGCATCAAAAATATCCAATAAAACATGCTGATGCTCGTTAGCTACAGGCATGTAAAAAACTTGATTGAAGTAAGGGTTCAGGGTGTTCGAGATTGTGTTTGTCTTTGCTCTCAATTTACCGTTTTGTATCACCTTTATGTAAGGATCAACGTCACCAAATGCTTCAAGATTAATGAGTTCCTTGGCCAGGCGAATATGTAAACGTAAACCTCCAATAGGCGCATTATTTTGAGATCTAGTCTCTTCATTTTCCAATGGTAGGGCTTTCCACTTGGCGCCGATACGGAACCGGGCTGGAATGCCACCTTTATTGGTAGGTGGAGCTGTAATCCATTGCTGGCCACGAGATGATTCAAATACCAAATCCTGCAAGTTTGCATCAAGTCTGCCGACAATTTCATTTTCTGCAGAGTCTTTCACGAGCACTTGAATTGTGGTCTCTGCTTGAGATGTAATAAGAGATTCAAAGGTGACACCAAAGGCAGGCTCATTTGTTTTCTTCAATTTTCTCGATGTTTTTATCAATTCATCGTTAACATACACCTCGGCATATGGATCCAAAACTCCGATTATGGACTTAGACGTGTCCAAGTCAGTAGCGCTGAATACGGATAGTTTCATGATACCAACTGGGGCATCAATATTATGCTCCTTTGTACCATCTTCCAAAACTTTATCGGGAATCGAGGGATACCATCTCATATCATACTCAAGTTGACCCACGACTTTACCCGACTCAATGATATTGCTGCTTAAGCCAGTTTGAATCTCCTTTTGCAAGAAGTCAACTAATGGCACTTTTACAACACCCAAAGGTATATCTAGCATCTTATTAGGAACCATGTGAAAGACATTCAAGGTTAGTTGATTTTGTTCCAAGGCACTGATTAAAAGATATAGAGTCTCTAGAAAGACTGGATCAGTGGTATTTTTCTTTACGTTAGTCTTTTCACAAAGAGAGGTGTTATTTGAGACTGACAATTGCACGTATGGGTTGAATTCCTTGATATCTGAGGTACTCTTCAAGTTCGTGATACGTTTGATGTTCACAGCGAGAACACCCACAGAATCGTTTGATTGCTGAGACATAAGCTCCTCAACATCAATATCCAAAGAGTTTGGCGCATATAAGAAAGGACGCAAGTTGGTGTGGATAAGGCCATTCACGAAAGAAGATAAACCAGGAATGAAGGACATTATGTCAATACCGAAGGAATCTCCACCAACAGGTTTCAATGCATAGTCAAAAACAGGTGGCTCAAGGAATTGCACAGAGACAGTTTTGACGTGAGGGAAATTCTCGTTTAGTTTAACTTTGACGTTCAACCGACCAGTACAAGACATATCTTCAACTAAAATAGGCAAGGACTTCAGAATAAATGCTTTACCCACTGTGACACCCAATGCCACTTTTGGGTTTATTTTTTTGCGGATCTCGTTTTTGGTCATGTCATCAGTGTCGTTTGGAGTGAAAGAGAAAGCCCAAACCATCTCAACATGGTCACGCCCTTTACGTGTATACGACTTAATGGAATCGATACGGGGAGCTTTGGAACCAAGAGTAAATTCCTCTAGAGCAATGGCTTCAATTCCAAAACCTGGAGCCTGGTCCTTCATGACTTCGTTAGCTTGAAATAATACCATTTCGGACAATGCAGGCATGTAAATAACCCAGAATTTAGACATGAACGAATTCATCCACTCCATAGTCTCTAACTCATCTTCTAATCTGTTTGTAGAATTTACACGAGTCATGTCATCCTTGACGTCCCTATTGAATCTTCGGAACTCGGCCTTATAGACTGAAACAGCACATAGAAATATGAAAACAAGCCATAGTATACTAAAACCTAGTTTTGCGAACATGTAAGCAAAAAATGAGACCCCAATGGGTAACGCAGTATTGCAGTACCAATCACCGTAGAAGTGGTCCAAAACATAATCTTGAGTGCTACGATACGTGCTTGAGGATATCCTCGAGCCTGCCGGTAGATCCCATGATCCGACGAGTTTCCAGTCAAAATAAGGACGTTCTCCAGGTGCCGTGAGCAGCTTATGCGATTTCTTTTCGGATGGTTCAAGTGACTCGGATTTCTTACTTGCTTTATCGGAACCATCTATAGGTGCTGCAACAGAGCCTTTTTGGGCCCTCCGAGCCTCGTTTTGCTCTGCAACATCTTGTTTATTAACAGACTTGCTCGGAGGCTCAAAGTTTTGCGGGCTTTTTTCCTGAATCGTTAGTAATGGGTCGTGAGGCTCGATGTGGGGCTCCAATGTGAGACTTCAAGCATCAGATAGCAATTGGCAGGGATACAACAACAGTGCTTTCATTGAGCACCCATTGAGTCAGCTTTTGTCACATACTTTTGTCATGATCGCTACCAGAGCCAATGGTAACAGTTGGTGATTCCGTTGATGTGAAGAACAATCGTTGCTCTATTTGCAGGTTCTGCAGATTGGCCTAACCTTTAAGGAACGGTAGAAACTGCAGGAGATGCTAATGCAAACATTCATAAGGAAATTATAAAACATTTTGGAGAATCTATCTTCTTGTGCAAAATGGCTCCTTAATTTCTTCATAGTATTAAGTGTCTTTTGCGGACTCGCAATTAATATACCTATGATAAAGGTTTATGATTGAAGTTACCAAACGTATCTTCACGATGTAGATACTGCATTGAAGACGTATACTGGCCGATACGGTTTATATGCCGTACCATGGAACTAAAACCATTCTAAATTACAGACCCTACAATGGAACATATATGAATGAAAACCATAAAAATAATCAATTTTTTTTTGATTTTAACACAAATAAAAGCTATTTGAATTCTATTTTACTTCTTGTGTCTAGGTGGGGGTTTTGGTGCCTACTCTTGATCAATTACCACAGGTAATGAATCCCTTAATCGATCTGTGGTATGCCTTAGGAGAATAGGATAATTTGAGCAAGTCAATACGGCTATGAAACAACTTTTCAATTTTCTCGTCCTTTTGTTTCATCTCGATATGACTCTCTTGTGGGCTCATAATACAAATATAAAATCTCTTCACCAAAGCAACGTGTCGCCGAAAAAGGTCAAGTAATTTGATCCATGTCATATTGCTCGACTTCTGCGTCATTGGAAATAGTGCAAGTGCTTTGGGACATGTTTTACTGTTATACTTGAGATCGATGACCTTTACTTCCACAATGAACTGGGTTCGAGATCTATTTAGACTTGAGATGACTTGATTAAGACATTTTTCTAGGATAGGCTGCTTCTTATTAGGGCAGCTCTCGTTGATGAAGACCTTTAAATCCTCGATTTGTACCATTATGAATTGACAAAGATCAAGAAGGCATTTGTGTCTAAATTTCTCTAGGAGTTTCTGCTCTTCAAAACTCAACCCACAACTTCTGAGAATTTCTGTTGACTTAAGCAATTCATTCTCACGACTTGCCGTATTCAATTCAGTGTGCTCCGGATGTGATTTGTAATCCAAGAGTATTAAAGTGGCCGAGGTTGTAGATTTCTTCAACACTAATTCGGAAGTTTCAAGAAGCGCACGTAAAGATTCCACGAAATCGTCATCTAATGCACTTTTGCTTGCTATTTCACATTTTAAACTATTACTATCGTGGCTCGCCTGGGCGGTCTCACGAGTTGAGATTGGCGTGCTTTTCATAATCGAGTTAATTTTTAATTCTCTGGATGAAATGCTTTCTAAGTACTGAGAAACTTTATGAAAAGCACTCACAGCTCGTCCATACGGCTTATACTTCACATAGGTGCTATCGAGCTTACCGTGAGTAGATATAATGGGTTTAAATGCATCTAAACTTGATATCAAAAGCCTTCCAATCAGGCAAGGTCTTCGACAGTCATGAATATGCTCTCGGGGAGTTGGATTTTCGAAATATGCTTTACAAAATCGCTGATGAGCGGCTAGGAGTTCATGTAACTGGTAAGTGTAGAGAAAATAGTCACCTGGTAAAGAGCCAGCATTCAACTTAGAATGATCAAAAGCTCGTTCTAATTCCTCCTTTGTAGCCCCGACGAAGAAATTAAGACTGATTTTTCCCGAAATTCTAGTTGCTTTCAAGGCAATAATTGCAGAACATTGTATAGCATCATTCGTGGCTGCAAAGTCGGATTTGCCGCCGGCGGGAATCGTTGTTGTCAATTCATTTGACCACCTAACTTTCATTCTTTTAAAGAATCTTGATGATTATTATACTGTTTGGTAAGAAGAAAAGAGATTGATTTATATCCTTATAGCTCTTTTTAACGATGGTTCTTATACGGGTTGTATTAAAGCCAAGTCTTAATATACACAGGTAACGGAACGACTATTATTTTGAGCTGGCAAAAGATAAACTTCAATAATTTTTAAATGATCAACAATTTTGAAATATACATTTTGGTGTCTTGAAAAATTTTAACAGATCTTAAAAGGTTTTTGTAGTTACCTAAAAGATAACTCAAAGGATCTGGGCAGCCAAATAAAAACACAGTGTGTTGGAAACATTTTATCTCAAAGACAGGATATGCTCGGTGCAGAAGAACTCATAGTAATTAAAAAGGTTTCTGAAAAGGTTCAGGATTTAGGGCTTAAGAGGAATTTTGTTCGTCACTTTTAACCGTTGTCTTCACATAGTCGAAGTGAAAAATTATTCGATGCTGCTCCATCGCGCATCATCATATGAGTAAAGAATTTAGAAGCTACAATATTTAGTATCAATGATGTGTCTTATTAATATTTAACAAAAGACGAGCAGAAGCCCAGTTGGTCATGAAAGCTTAGACGGACTCCAAGACAACGTCCTTGAAACCAGAGGAAACCTTCTTACCCTTCTCCTCAGCGGAGCCCTCACCGTGCAAGGCCAACAAGGAACCCAAGTCGAACTTAGGTTGCTTCAACAACTTAACCTTTCTGATGTGGATGTTTTGCAATGGCAAGATAGATTGGGTGGACTTCTCGATCTCACGGCCAATAACCTCTGGGATCAACTTAGAAGTCAACTGAGCCAAGGTGACGTTAGAGACCTCTCTTTGCATGATCTCAACCATCTTCTTTCTAACCTCTCTCAACTTGGAGGACTTGGCGTAAGAGGTCTTCTTGACCTGGTTAGCTTGTCTCTTGGTGAAAGCAATGGCAAAGACTCTCAAGACGTAGTCGTCAGCGGTCTTAACAGTGACATTGGCCTCAACCAAAGATTGCCACTTTCTGACCAAAGATCTCAACTTGTCGGAGGTGAAGTCCAAACCGTGGAAGTTGGTCAACAAGTTCTTACCTTGAACCTCGTCAACTCTCAACTTGACCTTTCTGTAAGAGTGGTCCTCAGAGCCTTGCAAGTCAGCCAAACAGACCTCGAAGACACGACCCTTCAAGCCATCGGCAGCGTTCTTCAAACCGGTGGACTTGTTGATCAAGGTCTTTCCAACATTTCTGTTCTCAAAGGTAGATGGAGCCTTGATGTCGTACCACTCCTTCTTGGTGAATGGGTCGACAATCTTCTTCTTCAAACCTTTCTTGCCTTTGGACAATCTCTTGTTCTTTCCGACAGCCATGATGTTCAGTAGTTAGGAAAAGCTAGAGTGGGTGTGCTAAGGTGACTTTTTTTTTCTCAGTGAGCCCCGGAGTGAGAAATCCTGTGTGTGCGAGGGATGCGCACAGTAGTGTGAGGGAAAGGCTTCTAGGGCACAAGCCCTAAATCGAATTCAAAAGAAAATTCGAAATATATAAATTGTGAAAATAATTAAATTTCGTAATCGAATAAAGAGTTTTTTTTGTCATGAATTATTTTGGCTCTTTTTAATTTTTTCTAATCTTTTTATCTGTTCCTTTGTTTTCATTCAATGTAGTCAGTGATGTATGTCTAAATTAGACTAAAGTGACTACGATAGTCAGGTACTATCTCATCATAAAATTCGATTAAATAAGCTAGGTAGATTCAAAACAAAGAATGAACTCATTTGACTGTGACATCTATTCGATATCAATTGTTTATTCATGTTGATATTAACGTAGTTGTCAACCTTCGAAAATTGAAGTTGAGGCATTAGGTCGAGTATTCATACTTAAAGAGTTAAATTTTTTGAAAAAATTAATAGAAATATGACGAAATTTAAAATTTTTTATTTTCTTTTACTTAGCAATGTAATTCTAGAATCTATATTTTGCAACCATTCACAATAATATCCCAGAAATAAGACAAGAAAGTAAAAAGTCAAAAATACATCTTAACTTAAGCAAAAATGGGCGCTTCATTCTTTAAACGAGTAAAACTTACAATTCGAATATTAAACCGTTTCCATTCATTCGATCATTGATTTTTTACAACGCTTCGGTCTTACAGAACTTAATGCAAAGGAAATCACCTTTCACAATCTAAACAAAGCAAATAAAAAAATGATTACCAAATAATGATCAAAATCTGAAGATTTGAGAATAAAACGCGTCTTTTCGTATTCAACAGGTGATAGTTGAACCTAGTAAATGATGATTCGACCTTTTTGCATTAAAACAAAATCAACTGAACGGAATCAAGTTTAATTAGCTTTAACATAAGCATTTTTTGGAACGGTATCTATCAAATTGTTGAATATATTGTCTTATTGTCCATTCAAGTACTTATTGACACTCTACAGGATTACGTGTGCCAATACATAACAATACCGTCTCAGGTTTATTATCATGGCCCAAGAACAACAAAGCAACCAGTATGTATTTATTTTAATTGAATGATTGTCTAGTTAATTGAAGAAGATGTTGAAATCAATTGCCCATTGAAAGACAGCTACTAACTCCAAGAAGAGTGGCTCTAAAGGTTGGCCTTATAGGTGACTCTCAGATAGGAAAGACGTCACTTATGGTGAAATATGTCGAAGGATCATATGACAAAGACTACATCCAGACTCTTGGAGTTAATTTCATGGACAAAAAAGTCCAGATCAGAAACACCAGCATCACTTTCCTGATATGGGATTTGGGAGGCCAGAAAGAATTCATCAATATGCTCCCACTAGTGTCAAACGACGCCGTGGCTATTTTATTTATGTTTGATTTAACGCGAAAGTCCACTTTAAATTCTATAAAAGAATGGTATCGGCAGGTCCGAGGCTTCAACAAGACAGCTATTCCATTCCTAGTGGGAACCAAATTCGACGAATTCATCGATATGGACCCCCGAGATCAAGCTGAGATCACACAACAGGCTATCAAGTACGGTCGAATCATGAAACTGCCGGTCATTTTCTGTTCAACCAGTCATTCGATCCATGTACAAAAGATCTTCAAGATAATTCTATCCAAAGCATTTGGCGTTAAATTAACTTTAGAAGAGATTGCAAACGTTGGCGAGCCAATTTTACTTTATAAGGAGGTGTCTTAAGACCGCATGACGAAGTAATACTCAGTTGTATGCTAGTTCTTGTAAAGCAATACTCTACAATCCTCCATAACTAACAAATAAGTCTATTAAGCATGACTATTTGTTGACTTGAAACGAATCATTCATAAAGTTGTTTCATTTGCTTTAATTGGATCGAGTCAATAGATAACCCCAATAATGTCGTGGCTATAAAACCTTCAAGTGCCCGCTTAAATAATTGCTGACGTAACTATTCAATTATCTATATAAAAAAAAAATTAAAGACTATTCATTCAATACTTCACTTCTCATTATCGCAGCTTGTCACTGCGCGTCTCCTCAAGTGTTGACATTTCCACCGTTACCTCCACATTTCACAAGTCTCGTAATAATTAGAAGAAACCAACAGCTTAAAGATCGAAAACGTTTTCCAGAATCCAAAATCGTTTATAATAGGACTGAGTTCGTATCAAAATAAATCACCTACACGTCACATATAGCAATGGCAAAGAGACTAAAGGATCTTGGAGATTGGGAGGTTGTGCTTGATGAATCAGGACTGAGCGAGCTGGCTCCCTCCACTCCTTCTAGACGTAGCCGAAGAGGAAATCAGGAGACTCAAAGCATAAAAATTCATAATGAAGTTGACGATATAACGCTAAAAAAGGGCGATTGTCTACTCTTGAGTGATGACCATAAACAACAAAAGCACAATGGTGAGTCCTATATTGGCATTATTGTGGAGATAAGACTTGGTATTCAAAACCATCTTGAAATTGACATTGCCCCATTTGTCAATGTTCGTGACATTGACGCAGAAGACTTGAAGGAGAGACTAGATAATGAGCTCTTATTAACTGGTGAGGTACATCAAATTCGACTCCGAGATTTCATAGAAAAAGTTCGGGTGCTAACGGAAAATGACTATCTTCACGTGGCGCAAGGTGATCTCTTGTCATCATCTGTCTTTGTTTGTAGACGTGCCACCGATCGTTCAAAGCAAAACTTTTCTTCGTCATTTAATTTCAAAGAATGGGAGCAACTACTTCAGGAAAATACTCACGAGGCCCTTAGTTTCCTACATGACCGGACGCGGATTATTATTTCTCCTAAAAAGGCTAGGAGGGAAGTGAAGAGTCTCACTCAAAGACGCCAAGCCTCCCCTTCACCTAAAAAGAGAACTTACAATGAAGACAACAGTAGCGAGGATACGTATTCAGACAGCGCTCTGCTTTCGCTGAGTTCTGATGAAAGTGATGCACCTGATGATGGAGAATTCAGCAAAGCATCTCCGAGGATGAAAAAGCCGCAGCCCCTGAGTTCCTCACCCAAGAAAAAGGCTCGATATGTGGCTCGCGATAAGGGCACGTTAAAATCAGTTGCAAATGTGTTATCACCACTTACCAAAGGGTTTAAAGTGAAGACCAATTCCACAATGTCTAGTCTCCCATCGCTTTCCAGAAGCCTTTCAAGCCAACTCTCGAAAAAGTCTTCTACTTCGAAAGCTTTCAAAGAGCTTCGTGAAAAGTTGCACACATCCACCCGAATTAATCTGCTTCCTTGTCGAGAAGAGCAATTCGAAGAGTTATACATGAACTTAGAGAGTGCTATCATGGAAGGTGTGGGTTGTTGTCTTTATGTAAGCGGAACGCCAGGAGTAGGTAAGACGGCCACAGTTCGAGAGGCAATTGCTTCTTTGAAGGATAATGTTTCTCAAGGTTACATTGATGACTTCGACTTTTTGGAAATAAACAGTTTAAAGTTGGTGACTCCCATCACTGCCTATGAGAAACTCTGGGAACATTTAACTGGCATTAAAGTTACACCATCAAATGCGTCTCTTTTATTAGAAGAATACTTTGGCCGCAAAGAATCCGATCCTGAAAGAAAGCCATTAATTGTTGTTATCGATGAGTTAGATCAGTTGGTCACCAAAAACCAGCACGTTATGTACAACTTTTTCAATTGGCCAACGTACCAGAACTCAAAGCTAATCGTTATAGCTATTGCAAACACGATGGATCTCCCAGAACGATTGTTGTCCAACAAGATTGCATCCCGTTTAGGTCTTCGTCGTTACGGCTTCAGAGGCTACACTGAAGACGAGTTGGGAGTCATCATTGCACATAGACTTACCTTGCTTAGTGAAGAAAACAAAAGAAAAGTTACAGTTTCCCCAGATGCAATGAGCTATGCTTCAAAAAAGGTCGCTCTCGTTAGCGGTGACGCAAGAAGAGCCCTTACTATTTGTCGGAGAGCAGTGGAAATAGCCGAAGAGGAATTTTTAAAAACAGCCGCCATTGATGGCATCAAAGAAGCTGACCAGATGTTTTTAGTGCGAATTTCCCATATTAGTTTGGCGATTTCAGAGACCATTAACTCACCTCTTTCCCAATTTTTATCTCTTCTTCCCTTCGCTGCAAAACTTGTTCTCGCTGGGGTTCTACTTCGTATGAGAAGGTCCGGTTTGGGAGAAATCCCTCTAGGTGAAATTATTGACGAGATTAAAAATTCTTTATCTCTACTCACAACACAAAAGTCTTCAAAAGCTCTTCAGGATATATCTGAACATGCAACTTACATGGATCTTCTATACAGTGAGGACCCTAAATCAACTAATGTTACGAAGGTGAGACCTATTCATTTTGAACACACAATTAACGGATTGGTAGAGCAGGGAATTATTTTACAGCAAAACGTCAACAGCGAGCGTTATAGAATAATTTCGTTGAATGTTTCAGAAGATGAGATTTTAACGGTTTTAAGAAAGGACGACGATTTTGCAGCCATGCTATAAGTGGTGGTGCACGGGTCTTTATGATGCTCTAGGTATGATGTAGTGATGATCATCGCAACAAGGGGATCTAGTCAGAAAATGCCAGAAATCGACCCAACGGAATTTGTACAGGTAGAAGATGATCGTATATCCTTAAAGTTTGAAGATCCCAAGCAACAGGGCAAATTTGAACTCGGTGTATGCATGGCTATTCATAAGTGGGAGGAGTTGACCACAGCAGTTGATAACTCATGGGGAGGACCAAATTCAGCGGACAAAAGAGACTGGCTCTCTGGTGTGGTCATTGATCTATTTGATGAAAAGGCTGTAGATGTTCTACTTATCGAGGAGACCCTTTTGTATGCTATGGTTGACGAGTTTGATACAGAAATCGATAACGACTCTGCTTTGGAGATTGGAGACTTGATTATTAAGTTGTACAAGGATTGCGCCATACAAAATTATGCTCGTGTTGAAGAACTATACACTCGCTACCAGGAGAAACAATCTAGAGGAGAATCTAAAATAAACGTGAATGTTGGCAGTGATCCTAATAACCCCGATTCTTCCGACGACGAATCAGATGATAATGAGGAGCAAGCTCCGGATTTGCAAGCTGATGCAATGGCTGTTGATGAGCCAGAGCCCCAAGGGCCAATCGTTGACGATGATGGCTTTGAGCTTGTTACTAGAAAAGGGAGAAGACGTTGAATTAATGCTTAAAATTGGATACGAACACATAAAAGAAAAAAACTATAAGTTAAGATTGTAAGAAAAAGATACATTTAGTTGGTCTATGTACTGAAAGAATTCCTTGGTGTGTAAGACCTTGCGCGATTTGATGAATTAAGTGAATGAATGGAGCTAGCGGACGGTCTTTTCACAGGTTTGGTCCGTTCAGGTATTTCATCCAACCCTGTATTGATCGAAGTCACACTTGAACGATTACTTGCCCGAAGACCGGACAATCTACGCACCAATGTGTTAGTTAAATTGTTCACTGCAGCAGTCAGGGTGTTACTGAATTTAATACCAAATGGCGAAAAGCTATTGCTTCCAACATCAACATCAAAAAGTTTGGTCTGAGTGTTACTCCATGGATTTTGTCGAAGTAGCCCTCGTTTCACATATTCCATGAGCTTAGTATCACTATCATTGGAAGCTTGAGCGGAGCTGTTTACCCAAGAACTTGCAAATCTGCTCAAATAAGAAATAGAGCTAGATAAGTTACCAATTATGGAAGATCCCTGCTTCATGCTAGTTCTAACCAAGTCACTGCAGATGAAAATATCCCAGTACAACATTGACATGTACCAACCAAGTGAAAGCTCGCTCCAGGAAAGCTTTAAAAAATCTAAATGGGTATCAGGCAAAAAGTCATAAGAGATCTGCAGTCTGCTTACTTCGAATGCCTGGTCCAAATTGCAAAACTCAATTTGCTTCACAATAAAGAACTTATCGAATTTATGTTCAGCTCGATCAGACCAACAACTACTAAGCTTTAACTTGAGAGTTGGAATGATTAAGGTACATATGACTTTAAGCGCTTCATTTCCTCCCCATGATAATTTTAGAGATGATTGCGCTGGTAGCTTTTCTCTCGCTTTAGTAGACATTCCTGTTGGAGCGTTTGGGCGCAAAGATTGAACAAGAGTGTATTCTTCTGAGATAGTAGGAGTAATTGCAGACTCAAAATTGACCACAGATTTGATTCTGTTTTCATCAGAACCGAAAAGTGGAGATAGGGGCATTTGGGTTGGCGAATTCAACGAGCCAATGTCTTCTGTACCAGAGACCGGAGAACCTGCCGTGCTTTCGAAGTTTAAGTTTGGAGCCATGATGGGACCCTCATCAGCTTTTTCATCCACTTTTTTTAAGGTGCTAGTATCATAGCAGAAGAACTCGTTATTAAATTGGTGCATCGTCTCAGTGATACCATTGAAGATCGCCTCATTCTCGAGAAGGTTCAATAATAAACAAGATGAAGCTTCCGGATATTTAATTGATGCAGAACAGATTGCACGTAATAGCATTGCAAGAAAGTCCGCGTTTCTAGGGGCCCTCTTGAGGAACTCCCTGGTGGAGAATAGAGATATTGTAGCTGTAATACTTTGGCAAGCCAGGTAAGAAATTCCCCCTTTACAATTTATGTTCAGTAACCTTATGGCTGGATCAGCGGTAGCAGAAATTAAAGAATTTGTAACTGGGATTATGTTGTAGAGCATCTCTACTAAATTGAAATAAAGAAACTCCCGCAAATTAGACAGGATCCTGGAGACTTTACCACCCGATTGCGGCGTGATAGCTACAAGAAGTTGGCACGTATGGATAACAACAAAGTCTCTGAGTGAGATTGGTCCCTTAACTTGAAATTCATGTGGAAGCAGATTTATATATTCTTCGGAAATCGTCTTGATGTATTCTTTCACAAGAAGTTCCAGCCCACTAAGAGACAAGAGGAAATAAGAAGCAATTTTGACTGATTGGGAATGCTGCGGAACGTCATGAAATGAAAAAACATGGAAAAGTAATGCAATGACAAGTTTAGGCAAATGCCGTTCTATAACGAGAGACTGACATTGAGAATTACACTGATAAAGTTCCCAAAATATGACGATAGAAGAAAGAACCGAAGCTGATGGCACGCTTGGGAAGTGAGGCTCTTCACCATCCGATGGTATTGCTTCAAGAGGTGTTCTCATTATATCAATAAGGGACGTCAAAGCGAAGTTTAAGTCAGAATTTCTTTGCAATTTAGAGAAAAACGAGCGAGCCATATTACAACGTGTAGGTACATTCGAAACTTCATTAGCGCGGATGCTTTGTATGGATTTTGTAGGGATATGGTATGCGAGAATGAGCGCCAATAGTTGACCAGCCAACAACAGACAGCTCATCATCAGCTCCATTTGGACTTCGTTAATAGTGCCAGGTTTATATTTAGTGACTTTGGATCTCTTAGCCATAAAATTAAAAAGACTAGAGATTATACTTAAGAAGGCGTTCCTTGGGAGTCCAGATACAAAGAAATTGAGAAATCGAGACCCGCTCGAGATTAAATGAGTGACTTTCTCATACATCGGAGTAGAGGTTAATGTTAAAAGCAAGCGGAGGATATCTGTTCGATTACTGAGGTACAAGAAGTTGATTCTAGATTGTTCAATGGAGCCTCCAACTCCAGACTCCCATAAGAAAACCCTTGACAGGGCTTTCCAGTTGGGGCCGTCTACAGTGAAACTATCGGTAAAGAGTAGCTCGACAAGCGCTGTCACAAGCCGACTCCCTAAAACAGCTTCTCCATCAGATGTCGTACCCATGTGTTTGGGGCCGTGTGCCAATATAGGGAATGAGGACGATTTGACATTGCCAGTGACAAATAATAAAGGGTCAAATTTCTTCTTCCAGAAGAGTTTCTCCTCTATCTCCTGTGTGTATCCAGGTATTTCGTAAGCACATGGTAAGAGATAATGTAGAAGTCGGACAGAATTGAGTAACTCAAGACTATTAAAGTATCGATTATTTGACTCATACACAATTTTCTCAGCACAAGCTCTAATAAGACTGAGAAAGTTGGGTAGGTTCTGATCTCGAATGGAATTTAAATCTTTAACATTGCATATATCAGTAGCATCTAGTGGAGCTACCCAGAAGTCTTGCCAGAATGCCTGGTCATATGGGCTGATTAGTCGAGACTGACATAGTTTTAGTAGTTGACCCCTTAGGTCAATTGAGTCATCCATAGATGATGGGTTTTATTGAAATGATAGGACTATTGAAGACTGAGTAGTATGCAATGATGATGCTCACACTCAATGCCCTTATTCATAAGGTATCAAGCTACGCCAAGAGGAATCGAGGCGAAAAACAAAAACAAAAAAACAAAATAGGCTGAATTTCAGTTTTAATACAGTGGACACATCTACGCATTAAATTTACGTTGTTGAAACATAGTATTAATTAAATAAGACATAACTTTTGTACCCAGTAGCCGAAAGATATGGAATAGAATTAAAATGGGGCCTTTGCAACTCGCCTAGTCTTGGCAGCAGCGCTTAACCCATCTGAATTTTTTCTTCGTATGCCAATGACTGCGGTTTCACCGACATCAATGTTCATTCCAGCTTCTCCATCGTGATCGATATGAGCATCATTGCCCAAGTCGTCAGCATCCCCAGCATTAATCCAGTGAGAAGGAACTTCGATTTGGCTACCACTAGCTTCGGTTATCCATGAAGAGGGACTGTTGAAACCCTCGCTGTCCGATTCGGAGTCGTAATGGAGCGCCGAGCATGTTGACAATGCTTCGTAAAGTCCTTGCATTGTGTATTTCCTTGAGAACAAAGACTCGTTGTAATTTTTGTTTGACTTTTTAATGTTTGCAGATCCTACGGGTGAAAAGGTAGTTACCTCTTGTTCTTCGTTAATTGGAACTCCCTCACGTATGAGTAGATCTAATGTGTCTACCATCTCACCGTCGCCCGAGGTAACAAACAACGAGCAGGGAATAATTTGCAAATATAAAGCAGAGCTACCCTCTATACTTTTCAAAGCATGAAGAGCTATCAGTGTGTAAGGAAGTTCCAAGCCTACACCTTGAGAGGAAGACCATATCAGAAACGTGGAGTTCAACACAAAGAGAGTGACAGAGGAACTGAAAACTTTCAAAACAGCTGGATCAATGTATGTGACTCTGGTGCTATCAAAAGAAACATTATATCCCTCACCACCCGCGTGTAGTACATGTTTGTCATCGTCTTCCAGTGAATACCTGGCAGGGTACAGAGACTTGTACGAGTCAACAAGTACGGTATTTTCCACACTGGGACACTCGCAAATAAGTTTTGGTAATGCGGGCATCGTTTTGTGTCCGACGCCAGTGTTAAGTGGGTTTCAATACAATGTGATGAGTCCGTGGTTGCAATTAATATAACACGCGAATCATGCGCTTCTACTAAAACATGCAATAGCACATGATGCTCTACCTAATAGATCAAAATTGACTATGGCAAGTAGTCAATAAATTGAATAAGAGACGCAGATAATTTTGAGATAGACTTGTTTTAGTCTTTATATCTAATAATTTCTTTTCTGTGAGGAATATGAAATCTCTTTTTATCAGTCTTGGTTGCAAAAAATCTTCAATAGGCCCTATTCAAAGGCTTAATTGGGAAATTAAGGATAGAAACTAGAATGGAGACTAAAATTCAACATCAACAGTCTATAGGTATATACGAAATCTTGATAACTAAGACAAAGTGTTTTCTTATTGCGGCTATGGATTTAACTTTGATGATGGTTAACTTGAAAACTTACGCATGAGTTTCAGAATCGAGGGCATAAACTTGTCCTCGTTGCTAATTTCGTTTCTTATTTTTCTCTTCCTTTGCTCGTCTCGGGCTTTGAGCTCTTCTTCGCTAGGCGGAAGTGCTTCGTTAGCTAAATCTTGTTTCCGGGCCTGTTCAAAGGATGTAATGGCATTCTGTAAGCCTTGTCTACCATTCATCAACAGACCCTTGGGTAATTCACCCGAATTAAGACTCTTCAAGTGCGCTACCAGCTCGGCTTCCTCTCGAAGTAATTGATACATTCTGGCAACTCTTCCAATCGCGAGGACCTTATTACGTAAAATTTGCTTTTTATTGTCAAATGATGGCTCAATAGACTCTTCAGGTATTGGAGGATGTGCATCAAATTTCGTCTCTGGCAATGCGAAAGTAGACAGCAAAGGCGACAGTTGTGGAGTATCCCCACTTTGAGCAATGGCAGTCTCCTCATCGAGTTCTTCTTCAGTACATATATTGAGAATTGACATTAACATGTCCGTGACTTTTTCACCCACAAAAGGTAGTGACCAAGTAAAGACATCCATGAAATGAGGAAGCCAGTATGGGTGAGGAGAGTGGTTAAACTGACGAATGTTCATAACATTATTTTCATACTTGAGTACAGCAGCTTTGTTGTTGTAAGTGTCCAAATAATTAGGGGCACTGAACATTGTAAGTAGGGAGGGAAAGCCCGTACTATTGGATTTTTTGTACATTCTGTATCCCGCATCTTGCGCTTCATGTGCTCTGATAATCGAAAGCATTCCAGTCTTTTCAAGAAATTCAGAAGTAGCTCTGAACGTGTATGCGTAAGAACAACCTCTTATGGTATTTTTTAGGAACAAGCGATCTTCATTATCGTCGTCGTAATCTTCCACAGGATCTGCCCAGAGCAAGTCGCACATCAATCCTTTTGTAGGCGGCTCTCTGAATCGATCAAGATTTCTGATATCGTCTAGCGATTTTATATCAGGAGATATACCACCATGAACACAGAAAAATTGATTGTTCATAATAGCTGCTAACGGGAGTGCGTTGAAAGATTTATAGGAATATTCGTAAACCTTTTGGGAGTACTTATGCAAGCACTCGGATCTAAAAGTAAAATAATCTGTCAAATGCTTACATTCGTGATTTCCTCTTAGCATGTAGAACAGGTTTGGAAAGGTAAGTTTAAGTGAATAGAGATAAAGCAAGCATTCAATGGAAAAGGATCCTCTATCTACGTAGTCACCTAGAAACAAGTAAGAGGTATTAGCAGGGTCACCCCCAACTTCAAACAATTTCATTAAGTCATAGTATTGGCCATGGATGTCGCCACAAACTGTCACCGGAGCAGGCACTGTCAAAAGAGTCGGCTCCAGAGATAAAAGCCTGGTTGCACGCTCAAGAATTCTTATTGCCTGGTGCTCTTGTAGCCTGCCTTCATCAAAAAAGTGCGTTTTAAGAAACTCACAGTTCGGGAGGCCATTGGGCAAGAACACTTCTTCATCGGATGGATTAAATGAGGCAGGGTGTCTAACTGACGGAACAGCGCGATCCGTGGTACTTATTTGTGCTCCATCATCAGTGGTATGAACTTTAAAATCTCTGTTCACTTTTGGAATGGGTTTATTGATAGCATTGATCGCGTTCTTGAGTTGCTTGCGATTCTCAACAGCGTCCTGCGGCATGGCAAGAAATTAGAAGATCAAAAGCGTATGAAACTCAAATAAACGAATCTAAATGAATTGATCAATTTGTTCAATTCTTATAAGACTGCTGATATGAAGTAAACCGAAGTTAAAATATAAGATAGGTACAGAGTGTATATAAGTATGGAAGATGATTTGATTCTAAGACATTTAGCTCATAGCTTGATAAGCAATAAAATGAAAAATTTAGAAATTATGGAAATTGAAAAAAGAAGCAAAAAAAGAAAAAGAATTTCTTTACATCTTTTTTTATTACCCAACAATGTACTTAGTGGCCACTATTACAATTTTTTTTCTTTTATCCAAAGCCCTGATTTAAATACATGATCAAGATTTCAATATAGCTACAATGAGGTGGAAAAAAAATATACATCGAAATTCTCAACAAATAGCGATAATAAATTAAAAAAAAAGCAGACGAACTTCCAGCTCCAACTAGAAGTCAAAGCCAGACAAACTCTCACTTGCAACATACTTAACACGAGCATTGCCGCCCAACCCATTGAACGTAGTTGTGGCAGCAGAAGTGTAAGCACCCAAGTTACTGAAGTACAACCAGTCACCAACCTGGATGTTGGCGCTCAATGAAGCCTTTGACAGAACACAATCTAATCCATCACAAGTTGGTCCCCAAATCGAAAAATCGAATTGTTGACCTCTATCGTTTAACTCTTTGTTGAACAATACTTGGCCCTTATGTTTTAATACTTGAGCTGTTGGATGTTGATGGTCAAAGAGAATACAGTTCAAGTTACCATAAACACCATCATTGATATACAACATTGCTTCCATACCTTGAGCATTGCTGTTCAAATCTCTTCTTGCAATTACATGGGTTGCCAAAGTGAAAGCATTTGCCACCATGAATCTTCCTGGTTCAGCCACAAATTTGATACCTCTATCCTTGATGTAGCTGGAGGGAAAGTGATCAGCTAAAGAGACTCTAACCATTTCAGAAGATTCCTCAAAGGTCTCGCGTTCAAAGCCTCCACCAATATCCAAAATCTTCATTTCAAGTCCCATAGATTCAGCAGCATCGAACACTTGACGAGAGTCTGATACCGCTTTGTAAATAGAGCTGAAATCTTTAGCACCCGAACCAACATGAAAAGCTACACCAACAACAGCAAGACCGAGCACTTTGGAAACTGGCAATAAGTCGTTAATTGCTGCGTCAACAGAGCACCCGAACTTAGTAGACAATTGACACTGGGCCAGCTCATCATCGGTGATGATTCTAAGTAAGATCTTGCAGTCGGGATGAAACTTCTGCAACTTGTAAAGCTCCTGAACATTGTCAACGGTTGTCAAGTTTACCTCATTTGCACGAGCATGACGAATGAACGAATTAGTTTTACAAGGGTTTGCATAAACGATACGAGAAGCATCGAAACCAAGGGCCAAGACAGTGTCAATTTCTTGCTTTGAAGCACAATCGAAATTGGCTCCCAAATGTCCCAACAAACTGACGACTTTCTTATCGGTGTTGCACTTGACAGCGTAGTGTGCTTGTACCATGGGTAATCTTTCGGTCCACAAACGATAAGAGCGAGCCACTTCGCCGAGATCAGCCACAAAAAATGAGTCCTCTTCACCGGCATCACACAAATCATGATCAATATTATCAACTTCGGAGATCATAGCTTCTCCTACTAACTCCATGGAGAAGTTGCTGTTCGCAAAGGTTGCCCTTGGCTTCTCAAGAGAAACAGCCTTCGGCGGTTCTGGATTGAATTCAGATACTAAGATGGAATCTTCATTTTTTAAAATCTGTACAGCAGAAGCCATTACCAAGTCGTCACCGGGTATTTTTAGGGGGTTTGTGGGGTTGCGGAAGATGCGCTAAGAATGATCTAAAGGCCGTTTTTTTTTTTCGAGAATCTGTCTGACTGTCAACTTACTCACGGATCGTGTGAGTAGTTCAATGAATGGACTTCAGGCGGCAGCTCTCGTAGGTTTGAAGGTTTTTCTAGCAGAAAAGTTGGAGTGAAAAAAAAACAGGAGCTGTGTGCATATGTATCTCATCGGACACAAAAAGACCGCAACCAAGAAAAAAATGCGGGATTTTGAATTGAATACGAACCAGAGAACAATTCAAAGAACAATTTCATAGTTCTCTTTAATTTTTTCATCGACTTCAATTCGGTTTATGATCTTATCTTTGCTAAAATGATTGACAGTTTCTGTTCCACCTGTATACAGCATGGCTGCAAAAGTCTTTAGACACTACTTACATATGACTCAGATATCCGTGTATTCAAGTAAAAAAAAAAATTCAAGACCTACAACTCAATAAGGGGTTCTGGCTCGGGTTCGTGACGTAAATCCATGGAGGCAGCTTCAGGTTTTGTGGTATAATTATCCACATTCTCGATTTGACTTAAGCTAGGGAAGCGCATCGCGGCAGGCTTCTGTTGAGAGCCAGTTTCTTGTGGTGTCATATCATCGTACAGACTCTCTATTGGTGGAAACCTACTCGAAACACTTTCATTATCATCATCACTGTCGTCCTCTGGAGGACTAGAAGGCTCTTGTGAGTACCCAGCGTTGATTTGAACTTGAGGCAAAGATTGCTCTGGCTCATTGAATGTAGGACTAGGGACCGCCGGTAAGGCCCCAGTATCAACAGGATACATGGAGCCGCTTCGTTGACGATTATAAGCACCGACGTTTAGATCCGAAGGAATAACGTCAGACACAGAGTAGGGAGTTTCTGACTGGGGCATTCTATCACCAAGTGTTGTATTTTTTTTGGAACCATCCAATTGTCCAGGGTATGATCTTTGACTAGGATTTTGTTGATGGTACTGCTGAGACTCGCTCCAATAAGGCTGCTGAGAGCCCGTTCCTTGCGAGCTTTGAAAAAAGTTTTGCTGGCGTAGATACTCAGATTTCACGTCATCACCATAACCATTGCTTTGAGATGGAACCGGTTCATTTGAGTTTGGATATGGGCTGCTGTAGTAAGTACTAGGGGATGCAATTGAGTGCTTATTGTAAGCGTTGTTAAGCATATCCTCTAGATATTGATCGTAAAGTCTCGTGATCGAGTTGATTTTGTTGTTCATTTCTAGGAAATACTCATACTTCTCAATTGAATCTCTAAGTGTGCGATTGAGTTTTGGCTTCAAGCGAACAACCTTACCATGTAAATCATTCAAGTTTTGATCATTTAAGATATTAGCTTGCTTAAATCGATCAGCCTTTATACCGTTCATTAATTGAACAAATAAATTAATGTTCTCTTCATCTTGTTCCGTTAAGAGCTCTTGTTTTGGCCTTGATGCTTCCATTGGAGGAGGAACTTGAGCTTGCGGTCTCTGGAAGCTTGTATCTGGGAATGTATGAATAGGAACTCCTTCATCATGAGTAGGTTGACTAGGAGGTGCTTGAGCATATGCATTGACATCAAATGGCATTAGGTTCAGGTAGAAATCCAGTTCAGGTTCTGATGCTTGAGCATTATGCTGACCAGAAAGGTGACTAAGTGGCTGGGACGATGATTCCACTTCCTTATAATCAGCCAAACTTGCTTCAATGGCCGCCTTTAGATCGTCATCTAAATCTTCGTCATTGTTGGATGTCGAAACCACAGGCGGTGGTTTCGAAGGGGCCGAGTTATACGAAGGTTGAAACAGTGTCTCCTTCAAACTCAACTCAATGGCTCTCTTTAATTCTTCGTCTTCATCTTCATGATCATTTGTGCGATCTGATTTACCTTTAATAACCAGTTTTTGAGGTGACTTCGAAGTAACATCGTTCTTGCTTATACGTTGAGTTTGATAACAGTCATCACAGACTCTCACCGGAATTAAAATACCCAAAGATACTAAAGGGAGATTATTTGAGGAATGCGTTTGACAGAATACACCACCACAAGCTCTGCAGTGATGTTTGCGATTCATCACAGTGAAGGTGTTATAGCAGATCATGCACTCTTTGCCATCAACCCAATCAGGGGGCGAATCCGAATCTACAAAATTGGCAGCAACATCACTTATCAGAGGGTCTAGTGGTGGGAATTGATACCCTTGACCTTGCAAACTTGCGAATGCACGATTTAAGATGCTATCTTTACCACTGTTCTTAAAATAGGTAGCCCATTCCTGAATGAGGGCCAAAAGTTCGTTGCCGACTTTCTTCTTGGCCTCATTATTATATATCTCACGACTCCCTACATCGTAATGTCCTTTGAAAATAACATCTACCAAGTAGCTTATGAATTCTTTTGAGTTAACTTCTGCGAGGAAATGGCTTCCTCCGTTCTTGACGCACATATCACACAACTTTAAGGTAGAAGAAAGAAGATTTGGGTTCGTATAAGCTTTAGTAAGCCTTTTTTTCAAAGAGCGCATCGCCTGTTTAGGCTGAACCTTCTTGCTTCGAATATCATCAGTAATCTCAAGGGCGATAGCCACATCCAACTCCCCATTAGGGATCGATTCGGATGTGGCTTCCTCAATTTTTCCTTCCAATTCGGCTACAGGGTCAGAGGTACCGAACCAGGACATTTCAAGCGGTCAAAGTTGATATAGGTGGGAGAGTTTATGCTTGTGGAGGTGGTATCAGTTAACGCCTCTTTATAGTATGCAGATTGTGGAGAATATGCTTACAGATAAATTATTTTGCGCAATACAAATAGTGATCAAAAGAAAAGAAAAATTCTTTTAAAACAATTCAATATCTTAAGTGTTGAGCATTTTCTTTTGTTTTGTCACTCAAATCCAACACTGTGTGGAGCTTCTGCTTATGTCATTAATAACACAGATGTTACATACCTTAATCAAATGTTACTATGTTGTTTGTATATTTAAAATGGTTAACAAACGCTTCGATTAAAGACAAAAAAAATAAATCCTATCGAAAATTTCCCTATATTGTTCCATGACTGCTGTATATGAAGCTCAGGAGTTCCAGTATCAAATGTCCTCAACCTTCAGAGCTCCAAATTGACACTCATCCTCGCGCCTGCAAAATTTCAATTTATTTAACATTCTACAAGGATGTTAACGAATGACGTAAGCAGCGGAACCACATCCTAATAAAACAACTGCACTCCACCAAACCATGTCGTAGAAAGGATTTGAAAAGTCTTTAATAGCAGAAGTTCTATATTGATTCTCCAAAGATCTCTTCATTCTTTTGCTCAATGATGTAGAAGTCTCACTGGCCTTATCGGTAGGGTTTAAAGCGTGGGTGGGCAACATCATTGGAGGCTTGTAAGCTAAGTATAAAGGTTGCATTGGGGAGCCATCAAACTGGTAAATTTGAAGCATCATTCTTCCGTAGTAAGGAGAAACCATAACTTGGTAAGTTTTGAACCATGTAGGTTGGATATATCTTTGATACTGCGCGTGAGTGAAGCTTATTCCACATGGGTCACTTAAAAGCTGTCTTCCGTCAACTGCAAGAGGAGTGAGAACCAAACTTCCGTTAGCCAATAGTTGATATTTTCCATGTTGGTATGTGATAGAAGCAACTGGACAAGAATGATTCTGTGGGTTGGACTTCACTCGGTACATAGCCTCCTCATAGTAACCATCAGCAGTGAAGGAGTAGGAAATTCCTGGCAAGGCAGGTTCGATTAAAAGCTCATCTACTGGGTCATAGAAGCCAGGGCCGGTGAAGACTGTGTTGGACTTAGAGGACCATGTGCCTTCCAACTCAGCCATATTAGGGTCCGCAACGACAGAATTTAGGAGAGCGAGAAATGGTAAAAAATGGAGGAATGATAACATTATTGGGGAGAAGAAGCAAGCAATGAGTAGTTTGAAAGTAATTTCCAAAGTTTTTGCGGCCGATCGCGATGTGTTTCAAGGGTCTAAGGGGTTCAAGCACGGCGAAGAAGAAATATGCTCTTGCGTGAAGAAAAGACTATCTGCGAAAAGTATTGTTGGAATCGCTTCGAAACAGGTAACAAGATCCACCAGAAATGAAAAATCTTTTCGTAGAGTGAAAGTCGATTCTTATCGAGGAATATATTGATGAGTTTCTTTTGAGGAAATTCGTGAATCGAATGAGGTTTTGGTGATTATATGCAGTACACAGAATAAGGAGACGTGATGATTTTGTTAGATAGTAATGTGAGTAATAAAATTAATTGAGTTTTGTTTTAGTATTTAGCTGAGTAATATTAACTATGGATTAATCTCTTATTGGAATGTTGTTCTCGCGGCGGCAGTTGTAGCCGTCGCTTAGGACTCTTTTCAAGAGAGCCATGGCACAATAAAACCCATTATACAAGATTGTAATTTTATTTCTGTTTTTTGGAATATGCCCATAAATGCCATAATTTTCTTTTAATTGAATACCTATTTGAAGTCTTCCTCTGTTCTAAATTTAGCACGAGATGTCTTGACTTTAATATGTAAGATACACGGATCATTTTTTTCAATAAAAGAGGTATCTTTTTATTATTCGAATATCTTTAAGAAAATCTTTTTCAGTGTTTTTTATATTCCCTTTCTCATTAACGTCGTTATCTAGTGGAAGCCATTAATTTTCATCGAAACCTTGCATGACATAATGGGTTCAGCAAATTAGATTCCAGCTTTATTATTTTTGATTTCAACTTTTATTTCATTATTTTTTACATTGCTTTTATTTCGACAACTTTTTGCGTTTCTCATGTACCTACATCATGAAATACTTAGGGAGTGCCGCACATGAACAGAAAGCCATGAGTAAGTTTGTTCGCCAAACGGCGTTCGATGTCGAATATGCTCCTACTAGAATCTGTAAATGGAGATCTTCTCGCACTGGATTACAACTTACATACATCAACCAGCCTTCGCCGATTGTCAATGGATACTTTGCTGTTGCGACAGAGATTGAAAACGATTCAGGTTGCCCCCACACTTTGGAACACTTGGTGTTCATGGGATCAAAAGATTATCCATATAAGGGTTTCTTAGACAACCTAGGTAATCGTTTTTTCTCTTCTACAAATGCTTGGACGAGTGTGGATCAAACAGTATATACCTTGACCACAGCAGGATGGGAAGGGTTCAAGACTCTCCTCCCTGTATATTTGGACCATTTGTTTCATCCAACAATCACAGATGAAGCATGTTTAACGGAAGTGTACCATATAGACGGAAAAGGAAAGGAGAAAGGTGTTGTATTTTCCGAGATGCAAGGTATCGAGTCTCAAGCATGGTTCATCACTTACATGAACTTAATGAAAACTTTGTACGCGGAAAAGTCAGGCTATTCTTCTGAAACTGGTGGTCTTATGTCCGAACTTCGTAAATTGACCCACGAACAGATTAGGGAGTTTCATAAATCGATGTACAGACCTGACAACCTTTGTGTTGTGATTACTGGATCGGTAGAAGAGGACGATCTTTTGGAAATTATGTCAAAGTTTGATGACAGACTTGCTCCACTTCCCTCTACCCCACACAAAAGACCATTTGTCGACTCAACCGATGATTTGCCACTCAAAGAGAGCGTGATTAAAACAGTAGACTTCCCAGATGAAGATGAAAGTATGGGGGAGCTTGTGATTGGCTGGATAGGTCCAAGGAGCGACAATGTAGTTGAGAATCTTGCTGTAGATATGGTCGGAAGCTACTTGAGTGATCAGCCAATTTCCATTCTCAACAAACAGTTAGTAGAAGTGGAAAACCCATTGGCAACAGACATTTCTTATGGTACTGATGATTTTGTTCGTACAGGGCTTAACTTATCTATAAGTGGTGTTCCTACCGCAAGCTTAGAAGAAGTGGATAAGAAAATCAAAGGTATTCTCAAAGAGCACACTAATGTCGATAATTTTGATTTGAAGTACATGAAACAAGTTGTCAATCAGCAGACACTCAAGTACATTGCCAACACAGAGAAGGATCCATCTACGTTTTCTAACGTGGCTATTCTGGAGTTTATTTACGGTAAAACTGATGGATCAGATTTGGCAAGGTGGACAAAGGATTTGAAAGAATTCGAGATTTTGCGCGATTGGACTGCCGAACAGTGGTGTGATATAATTGAACAATACTTCGTAAAAAATGCTTCTGCCACAATCCTCGGAAATCCTTCGGCTGCGTTGAACAAGCAAATGAAAATTGAGAACAAAGCCAGAGCAAAGAAAATCAAGTCCGATCTCGGTATTGACGGACTTTTAGAAAAGAAAAAACTTCTTGAGGACGCGCAAGCTAAAAATGACCAACCTATTCCCGATGAGATCATCACTGATTTTGGAAAACCAGATCCTTCAAAAATTCAGTTCATTAACACTGACTCATATAGAGGCGGCTCCAACGAGACAGATCTTGGAGAGTATAAGGAAAGTGGCGAATTTTACGATGTTATTAAGCTGGACAAAACAGTTCCTTTGAACATTCATTTTGAGGATTATAAGTCAAAGTTTGTTACTATTCACCTTATGATGACGGCCAACTCTCTCCGTCCATCCCTTCTCAAGTACTTCTCAATTATGGAGGAGATCTTTAATCTTTCGGTAAAGTTGCCTGATGGAAAGTATTTGCCGTACGACTCCGTTATTTCTGGGCTCAATGATGACTTAATCGAATTCCAATTTGACAATGGATTTGATCATCAGTTTGTTGAACTACCAAGCATCAAAATTAAGTTTGAGACATCCAAATTTGATAAAGCTATTGAATGGTTGATCAACATTATGAAGTATACCGTATTCGAAGAAACCAGAGTTAAAATTATTATCGAGAAAATAATCAATTCTTTACCAGATAAAAAAAGAAGCGAAGAGCTCATGATGTATTCGCTTCAATACCGTACGGTCTTCAATGACTCTTCTTTAAGAAAGGGTCAAGATTGCATTAATACTGAGCATTTCTATAAAGATTTACTTGCGATGATCAATGAAGGTAAATTCTCTGAGGTTTTATCAGATTTGGAAGAAATTAGAAATGGGCTTTTTTCTACAAATAACATGAAGATTTATGTTGTAGGAGGCTGCTCTGAGTTAAAAAATCCTGTCTCGAGCTGGGGTAAATTTTATGACGAAATGAAGCCCATCGATGGCAAAGGAGGTCGAATTTTTGACGAAATTGTTCGTGCTTTCCAATTTAAAACCGATATTGGACTTGAATGCTCCGAAAAGGCGTATGTTGTTGCCTCGCCTGCTGGAGAGACAACGCATTTGATATCTTTGACACCCATCCCCACCGATTACTTAGATGAGGATATTTTTAAGATCGCATTAGCCAGTGAATATCTTGGTGGTGTAGAGGGTCCTTTCTGGAGAGGTATCAGAGGAACAGGAATGGCATATGGTGCAAATATCAGAAGGTTGATCGAATCTGGCTACTTGTCTTTCACAATCTACAGAGGAGCTGATGCTGAGCAAGCTTGGAACACCGGAAGAGAAATAATTTCCAACCTAGTCAATGGCAAAGAAAAAATTGATCATATCAATTTAGAAAACTCTGTCGCTGCTATTGTCAATGAACTTGCCAATAGTGAGGCGAATACGTACGATGCGGCAGTCAACAAAATTACCGACCATATCTTCAAGAAGCGTGGCAGTGGATACTTGAGGCACTTTTTGTCAAAATTGAATTCATACACTAGCGATGATATGGTCTATATCATGACAAAGTACTTCCTTCCTCTATTTTCTTCCAAGACTTCCTTGGTGTTTGCATGTATCCCAATTGCCAAGAGTGAAGAGTTCCAGGGATTTCTTAAAGATCAAGGATATTCGGTGTCTGTAGAGGAATTGAATGCGACTGCTTTAGAAGATGGAGAAGGTATATCTGGTGACGAGCTGTGCTGTGATTCGGACTGCGATCTGCACTGTGATCTGGACTGTGATCTGGACTGTGATTTGAGCGATGAAGAAGATAGTTGCGACAGTGGCGAAGAATCCGAGTAAGTGGATAGAGTATGCATTTAATAGAGTTTTAGAATCGAATTGTTGGTAAGCTTCATGGTACAATAATTACAAAGCCATAGATCAGATTTATTTGCGGAATTTTTACAGATCCAGAATTTAAATATATCCTTTTAAATTTTTTTGTGTTTTGTACTATATTAAAAATTGATGCACTTGGCTTGAGATAGCACTGTAAATTACAGTGGCACACTTCAGATTCATTTGAATCATCCATGTATTGCCATGGAGCAGCCATTCAGTCTACGAGCTTCTGATCAGCTACCTAAACATTCAGACAAATGCATTTTTCCACCATCTGTACTAGAACAGACTTTACTGCTTTATCCTGAATTGCCACATCCTCTTGTGTTCCAGTTATCAGGGACTAGCCAAGTATATACTGGAGTTGTGGAGTTTACTGCATCAGAACACGAAATTCTCGTCCCAGAAGATGTCTTTGAGAAGCTTAACGGAGAAGAAGTTTATATCAAGGTTGCAAACTTACCAAAAAGCTCGTATCTTAGGGTCAAACCAAAACAATTCTATGCTCATGTAACTAACTGGAAGTACTATCTAGAGTCATTCCTAAGTACGAAGTACACTGTGTTGACAAAAAATCAAACTTTTTATTTTGAGGATCATGTTGCAAAACAACTAGTGGAACTTGTTGTAGAAGATTGCAATGCTGAATCTGTAGTGGTAGTCGAAACAAATGTCGTTTTGGATATCGTCCCCCTAGATGACATAATGGCAGCTCAACAACTTGAACTAGGCTTTAATTTATCTTCTTTGGAGAATGTGCCTGTATTTGAGGGAAAAATTGATTTAGAGTTAAAACCATTTAGTCAAGTTTCGTTACAGCATATGTATAGAATCGATTTACGCAAGAGATCGAAAAACCTCTCCGTTGTTCTAGAGTGTGAGGGAGAAATTGCAAATGTCGACGTTATTTGTGGCCTCGACAAATTCTTGACCCTTGAAAGTTACGCTTGGTGCACAATGGCATTAAATAGCGACATCGAATCACAAAAGGTAATTTCTATTGATCTTGACAGCCCTTTGATTCAAGAATACCTATGTCATACAAATGATGATGAAGAGTGCTGGATGTATTTTGTCCCATTCGCATGGGACCATGCCACAAAAGCATCCATTTCTGAAGAGCGGGCCTCATCAACAGTTGATGCGAAACAGCACGAATATCCAGAAGGGCACTCTTTATGTAATAACTGTGGAAAATTTATAAATTCTAACAATTTTCCACTTCATGAGGCCGTTTGCCTTCGCAATAATAAGAAATGCTCATGTGGTATAGTCTTCGAAAAAGAGATCCCTGCCCTGCATTGGCATTGTGATAAATGTAAAGGGAAGGGAGATTCAGCTCTTCTGAGATTTAAACATGACAAATTGTTCCATTGCGGGCCATATGTATGTAGCGCATGTGCTAATGATACGGTATACGACACCTTCATTGACTTAGTTCAAATGCATAAGGGCAAAGATTGTCCACTAAAACTACACGAATGTCGTTTTTGTCATCTTGTTCTTCCCCAAGAAGAATCCGATTACGAAGATCGATACAACAATATGACACATCACGAGAGTCAATGTGGCAACAAGACGATCGAATGTTTTAAATGTCATAAGTCTGTCCGCAATAAAGACTTCAAGAATCATTTGCTGCTTCATATGATCCAAAATTCAGAGCAGTTACCAGGCGAGGTTGAACTTTGCGCGAATGTTAATTGTATCAATGTTTTAGATATTCCTCCTGGCTCAAACAACATACTCAACTTATGTGACACCTGCTATGGTCCATTGTATAGTACCGTCAGCGACCCTAACAATTTGAAATTACAAAGCCGTCTTGAGAGGAAGTATATTATTCAACTTACGAAAGGGTGCAATCAGCCATGGTGCGAGAACAAGGAGTGTGCTACAGGGCATGAGAAGCTAGATATTCAAGCGGCCTTAAAACACACAAAAGAGGATCTTTTACCTCAAGTTGTATCGCCACCGTTGCCTACAAACGAATTGCGTCAATCACCTCCAATGAATCGATTCTGGTTCTGTATCACCGAAAGTGTGTATCGCAGAAAACAGTACTTGCAAGAGCTTAAGGCAGAGAAGCGCTTTTCCGAGCTGCAAATATACAAAGCATTGTCATTAAAAGGGCTCCTGGGTGCTAGACAATATCTTGTTGAAACTGCGTAGAAACCCTCCAGTCCAGCTTTACGCAATTACCTAGATATTCATAAAGAGTGTTCATGAATATGTTACCTTTTGAACAGTGATCCAGTTTAAGATTGCAACAATCGTGTTCCTAAATTACCAGTAAATATCCCGTTTTGTGAATTTGAGTTCAGGAATGAAAGCAAATATCATGTATGCGTAAAGACGGACAATAATTTGGCCATTGAAGACGCGAAATCTTTCTTATCAATATGTTTATCTTATCAGAGACACGAATCAAACCCCTTTGCCTGTACAGGGGTCCCATAACAATTGTTATCAGCAGCTCAAATTTACCTGTTATCACAGTCATCGAATCTCAGTAAAAGACCTTGATACATGTATTAGTTTGATTGATATATAATGCGAATCTTCTTTTGGTCTTTTTTTCCGTTTTGAAATCTGCATTGTTTCTGCTTATGCCGATCCGGGCCCCGCTTTCAAAGCCGCACTAACACAGTTGGCACCCGAGTCTCAACATATAAAAGTAGTGAGTTCTCGAAAGCCAGAAACAGCTAAAGAAGATAAAAGTCTCCAAAATTCAAAAAGCATTTATTTCTACAAATCTCTTAATAAAATTTCTAATTTCATTGAAATCTATCCACAGTAATTAAGCCTCGTATCATTAGACTATTCCTGCATATTATCACACACCGTTTCCATATCGGTACTTAATGGATAAAAATCCCAACTGCCAGCCACAGAATGGCACGTCCTGCACATAAGACGCCACTATATATAATGGCTCACCTTATCGCCCTCCCTCCTCTTTTCTCCCACATTTTGTTATCCGCCCAGCACAGATAACATTATAAACCACCTCAATCGATCCTAAATTTATATTGTTCAACCTTTCAACAGTTCCTTCATTGCCCTCTCATTTCTAGTCTTTTCAAAAACTTAAACTAGGTCAAGATGTTGCTTTCTCACCCCGTAGCCCTCTCAATTTTGGCTGCTCTCACCGCAAACGCCATGGTCATCCCTAATGTCGGGGAGGTTATTGATGTTTTCAAGACCAACAAAGACAATGCTCTCGCCGAGATGAAAAACGGTATCCAGAACTCTCTCGAAAATGCCGGTTCTGCTCTTAACTCCGCAATCTCGACCATTGCCCATTACGAGCAAATGTTGGCTGGTTCCGACTCTGTTGCTCCATTGATGGACAACCAAGGCGAGATCATTGCTCATAGATACATGGTTGTCTTTAAGGATGACGTTTCTCAAGAGACAATTGACTTCCATCAGCTCTTTGTCGCTTCTAAACATTCTGAGGCTGTGGCTAACGCTGACCCAACAGATGCTTTCTTCACTTCTGTTGCCAATGGCAACGGCAAGGACGGTATCTTCGATCAATTCAACGTTGGCTCTCTTCAAGGTTACGCTGGTCACTTTTTAGACTCTACCATTGACTGGATTCGTCGTGACCCATCTGTTGCATACGTCGAGAAAGACTCTGTTGTCTACGCCAACGAGAAGACTTTCCAAACAGGCGCTCCTTGGGGTTTGGCCAGAATTTCTCACCGTCCTGCCCTTTCGTTGGGTACTTTTAGCAAGTACGTTTACGACGATGAGGGAGGAGAGGGTGTCACCGCTTACGTCGTTGACACTGGTGTCTTTGTAGGTCACAAGCAATTCGAGGGCAGAGCTAAATGGGGTGCCACTATCCCAACTGACGATGCCGACGTCGATGGCAATGGTCATGGTACTCATTGCGCAGGCACAATTGCTTCTAAAGATTATGGTGTTGCTAAGAAGGCTACCGTCGTTGGTGTTAAGGTCTTGAAATCTAATGGTTCCGGTTCTATGCTTGATGTCGTCAAAGGTGTTGACTTTGTCCTCAAGTCTCACAAGAATGCCATTAGCGCCGCAGCTAAGGGATTCAAGGGTTCTACTGCTAATTTGTCTTTGGGTGGTGGAAAGTCTCCAACCCTTGACAAGGCTGTCAATGCAGCTGTTGCAGGTGGTGTTCACTTTGCTGTTGCCGCAGGTAACGAGAACCAAGATGCCGCTAACACTTCCCCAGCTTCTGCAGAATTGGCCATCACTGTCGGTGCTTCCACCATTTCAGATGCTAAGGCATACTTCTCTAACTACGGTCTGACCGTCGATATTTGGGCTCCAGGTCTCAATGTTCTCAGTACTTACATTGGTTCTGACAGCGCTACCGCCACTTTGAGTGGTACCTCAATGGCCTCTCCACACATTTGTGGTTTGTTGTCTTATTACGTCTCCTTGCAGCCCGGTGCCGGTTCCGAGTTCTTCTCGGCTGGCAAGGGTGTTACACCCGCCCAATTGAAGAAGAACTTGGTTCACTTCGCTTCCAAGGGCTTGTTATCTGACATTCCATCCGATGGAACTCCAAACCTTTTGGCCTTCAACGGTGCTGGTAACTTGACTGAGTTCTGGACTGGCTCCAGCTCTGAAAGTGAAGCTGATGTTGAGATGAACTCCGAAGTTTCTGCTATGATGGAGAAGTTAGAGCAAAAGACTGAAAACTTCATGGAGGAGGTTAAGCACATGGTTGCTGGTATCTACGGTAGAGAGTAAGTTGCCACCCGCCAAGATGGAGCATGTAATAGTTCTTATTGGTTATTGAATTCGATAAGATAATTATATCATTTCACATTCTCTTCGGTGTCAAAGACTGAAAATTGAAAAAAAAAATTTCAATCACCAGATCATGGTCACACGATCATTAGTAAGCCCTTATTTGTTTTAGCTCAGAGAGCCTCAATACACGAGAAAAATATATAATTTCGTCCACATAAAATCATCCCTATTAGCTCAGATCCATTTTTTTTTTCAGAATTCAATATTATAGATTTTATTAGACGTAATTTTTTGGGTTTATCTACCCCATATTTTTCGGCTAGCGACCTACAATACTGCGACTCTATCTGTCAGCAGCATATAGACTTGATCACCACTCTTTTATTGAATCACACACATTATTGTTTTTTTCTTTCTGGAAATTTAAATTTCTGAAGGAAAATATTTGTTAACAACTCTATTTATTTGCGTCTTGCTTATATACTCCACTCAACATGTCCACGCCAGCCAAGAGAAGACTCATGAGAGATTTCAAGAGAATCCAGCTGGATGCCCCCAGTGGAGTCTCTGCTTCTCCTGTCCCAGATAACGTTATGTATTGGAATGCAGTGATAATCGGGCCCGCCGATACTCCTTTCGAGGATGGCACGTTTAGATTAGCCATGCAATTTGACGAGCAATATCCGAACAAGCCGCCACTGGTCAAGTTTTTGAGTACGATGTTTCACCCAAACGTATATGCTACAGGTGAATTGTGTCTAGATATCTTGCAGAATAGATGGTCTCCAACATACGATGTTTCGAGTATCTTAACGTCGATTCAGTCGCTTTTGAACGACCCTAATATCTCGTCACCTGCCAATGTAGAGGCTGCAAACTTGTACAAAGACCACCGCTCTCAATATGTTAAGAGAGTACGAGAAACAGTGGAGACTAGCTGGAACGAAGACGATAGCGACGATGAGGAGAGCGATGGCGAAGATGATGAAGATGATGATGCTTAAATTTTGTCCGCCTAGAGTGATGAAGTTCGCAAGAAATCGAACCGAATTAATCAGTTTCAGAAAGCTGTCACTACTTCATGGTTAATTGCGTCTGGTCTTGGATTCTTTGTTACTTACGATTGACAGGGATAACGCAGAAACGAATTAGATTCAAAAAAAGAAGATTATGAAAACTAGTTAATGGTAATAATTCTAATCAAAAAAGTTTCAAGCAAGTTTCCAACCATTAACATATCAATATTATGTACAGAATATATGTTTGACTCCATTTACTTGAGCCAAAGGTAATACCAATGACGCTTGTTCTTCAATGCCTCAGCTTCCTCTAAGGCTTTTTGAGCTCTCTCATCCTCCTCCTTCTTTTTCTTGTATGGATCGTGTAAAAACGGTTCGGCAGGTTTTCCTTCCTCGCCTATCTTTTTGTCTCTGGCCAATGCAAACATCGTAATGAAAATCGCAATATAGATAAAGGTTTTGGTAACAGGATCCATCTTTTTGGTATCAAATTGCTCTTTGCGCACCTCAGTTTCACTAAGAATGACAGGGTGAAGTTTCTTAACAATGTCTTTCGCTTTTGGCGTTACATTCTTTATCACAGCTGGAACCGTGAAGGGCAAGTCAAGAGGCGCAGAGGCATCATTCCAATTTGAAAATTTCTGTCTTGGTCCCCAGTTACCGTAGTATATAAAGAAAGCTAATTTTTTGTCCTGTGGAGTCAATTTTGTCCATTTATCTTCGAACTTCAATTGAAGCTCTTGTACAACTTGACCTTGATGAAATACATTGAGATCGGTGAAAAGCTCTGGATGCTCATAAATAGGCGCAGTATCTATTGGTTGCATGGAGTCTTCGTTGCCGGAAGAAAACAAAGACCCCATGTCTTTGAGAGATTGGAGGGCAAGTCTGGCTGCCTCAACTTTGGCTTCTTGTGGAGATAGCTTCTTGCCGTCCTTTTCAGCCACATTTTGTTTGTTGCTGATTCTTAATGTACAAGAGAGAGATCTCTTTTGCACAAAAGGATTTGTCACCTTAAACGATGTGATGAATTTGGAGCGTATCATTAAGTGTTGAATTGAGCTTTAGGGAGTTCCACTAACAAGTAATCACGTTCGAGTTATATAGTTTACAACAAAATTAACAAGCCTTTTTATTCATTTTGTATAATTTCTTTGATTTGGCATTGATAAAAAAATTAAATGCATAATTTTTTATAAGATATACTCTATATACTAGAAATATAACAGTACGGGGTAATTAAATGATGTATCAAATCCGATCAAGATGATTAAAATAAACCATCTCGATTAGAGTTCGATCACATAATACGATTCATGAACTTTCCTACAGCAATCATTGGTGCACAGACAGCTTTAATAGCCATGCAAAGTGCGTCTATAAGTAATGATAGCTCGTAAAGGATCCATATAAAGAGGCCTAGCTCTATAATGATTACTAGCGTCTGCAATCTAGGAAAATTGTCAGCAATGACGTCAATAGGAGCAAACAAAATCCTCATTATCTTGATGTTCTTTATTAACTTGTTGACACTTGACATAATTGTCACAGGAGAACCTTTTGGCCCATTTGGATCCAGAGGTAGTCTGACCATTGGTGTGGATATTTTTGAAGGCACTAAGGCTTCTAATTGCCCAGTTTCTGGGTTGTACACCAATTCATCGGCTAAATCCTCTTCTCCGAAGTCGACCTCGAATTCCAGGGCATTATCACCGGTAACCCTCAAACTTGTCGCCTTGCTGCGGTTCTCTAGAAATTTGGGAGGGTTTATGAGGTAATTAGAAGCGGGGTCGTTCCACTTCAGAAGAATTTGTTTGTATCTTCTTGCGTTTAATAATTTTTTCTTGTAGAAAGGTTTTGAAGAATCGTGTTCATTCCCTTCAAAGTCATGGCCAGCATCGCTTTCTGAAAGTTCTTCAATTTTATTCACGTTTAAATTATCATGATTTGGTTCCGAGAGCCGTTCATATACGACCCACGAGAGTAGAGTGTTCCAAAGAGGCAGGAAATGTTCTTTGGGTCCTAAAAGCTCCTCCTTTGGTGAAATTACAGGCTCTAAAGGTCCTTCTTCAATTGGGTCAATGACGTCTTCCTCGACGTCCAGATCTTGAAGAGGAGGCGAATGAGAGCCAGGCATTTCGTCTGTCGAAGGCTCGTCGGCGACAGCCTCTCCACTCCCTTTTGGCTTCTTGGAGAATCTCCATCTCGATCTAAGGCCACTTTTTTTGTGAGCTTTTGAGTCTTTGTCGAAGGGGCTTTCCTGGAACTCGTCTATTCCGTCGAGAGCTGGATCATCTACAGGATCGAACAGATATGCCTCGGGACCTTTTTTCGAATTGAAAAACTTCTTAAATTTAGCTTTACTGGACTTGGTTGGCTTTTCGCCTTCGCTAAGGAATGGCAGCAGATCCAGTTTTTCAGCCCTTTGTAGTTGTTCAAAGTAATCATATGATCTATAGTCATCCATTCCCACAGTCTTCTGGACTTTCTTCAAAGCTTTAGAAAGGACCCGGCGCTCATTGAGGTCTCTATTTTCCTGACGATTTTCAAAGACCACGTCAATGGGGTTAAGCCTCTCGTCTTTGTCCTTATCAAACACGTCTTGAAAGGTTTTATGAGTGTAAAAAGCCGGTTTTACTTCCTTTGCCTCGTCATATTTTCTCTTTTGATCGATGTAGTAACCAGAAAAATCCCCGCGGCCTGGCATGACTGGTTCTGAATCCGTGGACAGAGACTGGAGTGAATATACGTCGTCTTCATATCTTTCTTGATGCTTCCTGGACAGCAATCCCTTGGTAGGACTTCTCAGAGTAGATCTAGGTTTATAGTAGTCATAATAACTCACCAGTTGTCTGTTAACTCTTGTTGGTGGCCGCTGAGATAAGTAGGTGAGCTCTGCGGGTGTGATTTCCTCCATCAACTCATCTGGATTTTCTATTGGATCAATGCTTTCTGCTACTGTTTGATTTGATCGTGGAGATGGCCGACTTTGATATGACCTTGGAGAAACTTGTTGCGATCTATGAGTAGATCGGGCTACCCCATTTCTGTTAGAACGGGGTGATCGTTTCAAGTCCTCTAGATATTCTGAGGTAAAATACGCATTCCGCGAGACATTCATAATTGGGTATGACTTTATTGCGTCAAATGTAGTATCACAATGACAATTTATTATATTTTAAAAGGGATGTGCCGTTTGTATGGTTTTCTTAGTTGCCCTGTGTATGAGGAACTGGCTGGCTCTGCTTGTTTTGAGAATTGCAAGGAAACCACAAATTGTAAGAAAAAAGGAATTCTTGGGATTTAAATTTAGAGCAAAATCAGACAATTAACATAAAAAATAATTCGAAAGGAAACAGCTATTTTAACGAATAAGTATATTTCTCGAGTACTTTAATGGAGGTTTTATGCCGATAGCTCCCTCTTGTCCATTTTATCTCTCCAAGCTGTCTTGAGCTGATAAAATTTTATGGAAGATTGTCATTAAAATTTTAATATTTTTCATTTGATAAGAAAGAATTCAAAATCCATTTTTCAGCACTTGTGAAGAAAGGCTGTTTTGGTTGGAGAACGATAATCGAAAGAGTTCAATGGTGTTCAAAATTTGCCCGAAAATATCTCCATTCTCGAATTATTCATCTTATTTTCCCAAATGATCCCATTCTTTATTTTTTAGAGAAAAGTTAAAATCTCTGTAGTTTTCACAACCTAAGTCCGAATTTTCACCTGATCTTATCAGTAGTGAGACCAATTACTCACACCTCAACTCACCTACCACAATGTTAAGAGCAGGTTCAAGAGGTATTAGGCCGTGCCGATATTACTCTTTGCCTCATTCGTCATCACCAATCACTTCACATTCATACATTGATGATGACTTCCTTTCCCTTGTGAGTAAAGAGAATATCACCAAACACATCCATGACCTAGGCGCATATCCATCTTTCTCCAATATCTTGACGCCTCAGCATTTCTACCAAAACGAAGTACTATTACAGTATTCACAGAAAGAGCCTCACCCAGTTTCATTGCGCCAGTTGGCTGGTTATGGCCGTAAGCTAACAAAGCAGAAGGTTTTAGCTTCTGCCAACTTTGTCAGACTAGAACTACCTATTAGACTTGCGTTGAGGATTCGAGATTTACAGACTTTGCCTTTTGGTGTCGTTAACAACTTCCACTTAGCTCAAATATATGAGAGTTATTATCATCTGTTCAATGCTTTCCGCAAGATTCCTACGATATCAACCTTGAGTGAGAATGAGGAATTTTGTACTGTTATCAGTGCCATACTTGACCAGCATGTTTTTAATTTATCACATCTTATGATGGGCGCTTTAGAATCAACAATCTTCAACAACCTTCAGCAAGAAGAACTAGACTATTTCATGAGCTCTATGCTTCGATCCAGAATCAGTAGGAGAGTAATCGTTGAAGAGCACTTATCTTTGTCCGAAAATCATAAGAAATACCCCTACCAAGAGAATCCCCCAGATTATATTGGTGAGATCTTCCAAAATTGTAATGCCAAAGAACATTTCGATATCGTCGGTAAATTCATTGCCGATTCGATGTCTGAGTTCTTCCCTCATCCTGAGCTAATGCCTGACTTAATTATCGAGGGCGACCAAAACGCTATATTCCAATTTATGGTACCGCATCTTCATTATCTATTCGGTGAGATTTTGAGAAATTCGTTCGAAGCAACAATTAAAACCCATGGACACAACAAGCATAAGCTTCCTCCGGTCAAAATCACGGTTATAGATTCAAAGAAGAGCGTCATGTTTAGAATATCCGACAAGGGAGGGGGAATTGCCCACAGTAAATTGAAGTCTATTTGGTCCTTTGGAAAGTCGCCTGAACTTGCCAGAGAGTCTTTGGCAAATTTCCATCGTATTCCCGGTCTCCAGTTGTATTCCAACTTGCAAGTAACTTCAGCAGGCTCTTCAATCGTTGAGACCCAACTGAACGGTCTCAGTTTGACATCTGTTGGAGACATTAATAAAATTTCAACCCAGAAAAAAAAATCAACACTTGAGCTGTTGATTACGAGACCTTACAAGTATAAGTTAGGACTTGGTTTGCCAATGTGTAAAGTATATGCCGATTATTGGAATGGTGATCTTTCTATGAATTCTCTAGAGGGATACGGAAGTGACACCTGTTTGACTTTGAGTAAACTCGGTTACCATTCTAACGTTGTTCAATTAGACAGAGCCTAGGTAATGAATATAATGAATTCATCATGTAAAACCGATTTTATTTCTTTTAATTTTGAAATTTTACACCTATATTGGCGTGGGTACATTATTTGTTTTTGAGTGCGATATGTATTATTTACACTTGACACCTCCAGAGTTTCGACAAACAGACGCATAACATCGATCCATTAGTGACCATCTTTGTTCCAACATACCTAATAGATCCTCGCCTTACACATCAATCTTAAGTAATGGGCCAAGGAAACGTCCCTATATCATTGCTATTGGATAGCAATGGGAAAGAACAAAGTGAGCTGACGAAGTCTGAGACCAATACCCCGGGCTCTAACTCACAAACTCAAAATCTCGTCGCTCAATTTCAACTGACAATGGATGCTTCTAGCATACCTTCTCAGAGCCCGCCTACTCCACTACCGCTGGACCTGAGCGTAAAGAGTACACCTCGAGCTATTGCACCGGCCCGTAGAGGTAGACCAACTACAAACCCACAATCGGGACAATTGCAGGACCAATTGAAGAGTTTCCAGACAAATTTTAGAGCTGCCACAAAGAAAGCTACCACTCAACATAAGATAGTCATCAAACCCCCTAAAACTTCTCGAGCCTCGATCACGTCAATAATTAATGTTGATGATAGTAATGGCGAGTCTGCAGCATCAACTCCTCCTCCTCCCGAGAAAAAGCGAAGGGGCCCAAAAACTGATGGACTGAGTAAGAAGGCTAAGACAGAAACTACGAAGAAACCTACAAAGGCCGAGCTTAAGGCAGCTGAACAAAAGAATACTGAGCTGAAGAAATCGACCTCAAAGAATAAAACCCCCGAATTGTCCACGAGTATACTCGAAAAGCCAGGCATTCATGCAACAATGACTGCAGAAAAAAAGAAGTGGGGCCAAGGAACCCCTTCAGTAGCGGATCCTTCCATTTTAGAGGCAGGAGAGGGAGGGATGCGATTGTTGGGAAGGGAAGAGGATTCAAGAGATGGTGACACGTCACTACCTGTTATAGTTCTCGACATTCCACTTCTAGATCCTAAGAACCCTAGACCAGGACAGGCAGAGGTCGTGGTGCATGTTATGAAAATGGCTGAAGAGAAGTATGGCTGGAATGCCGTTCACCCTAACTCTAAATCTGCTATAGACCTACTTGATGAAATGCTCGAAGACGAAGATGATGGAGAGGAAGAAGAAGAAGAGGAGCTGATGGTAGATAGAGGGGGAACTACATCGAAGAAGAAAGACGAAAACACAAAAGAGAATGAAAAAGAGAAAGAGAAGGAAGTTTCGAAGGACAACATTAAGGATAGTTCGAAGGAGAAGGAGAAAGAAAAGGAAAAAGAGAAAGAGAAGGAGAAAGATAAGAAAAAGAAGAAGGGTCCAAAAGTCAACCGGAAAGTCGGAAAGTATGACTGTGACGATCCATTTATTGATGATACAGAATTACAATGGGAAGAAGAAATTACAACCACCAAGGAGGGGTTCTTCGTGTACTGGGGTCCATTAGTGGACGACAGAACAAGCGGCCAGCCACGAAAAATTGCTGCTAAAAATAAAAAGTAGCCTATCTAAATAAATCAACAATTTTATTCAGTAAATTGCACGTTCCACACTTAGCTTAAGACTAACATTAAACGTTTGTGTTCAAATAAATCACTTTAAAGTGTCAGACAAACGATCAACACTAACGCCTAACATGCCCGCCAAATTGTAGACATTAGCCTTAAGAGGGTCGTCCTTTGTCTTGCCTTTTAGACTGGCTAACTTCGCCGACACCGTAACGCAGATCTTCGAGATCTCTTCAGCGCTAGCATGCTCATCACCACTGATACTAATTAACAAGTTCAAATAGGTCTGCAATGTAGATGTTAGTTCTAGATTTAGCAGATCTTGCGCAAACGCGGAATTTATGTAATGATTCACGAGAGCAATAATTTGCAAGAATCGTTCCTCTGTGAGATTAATATATCTCGTTTTCTTTGGAGCGGCTCTGGAAGGCAATGCTGGAGCATCTAAGGCCTTTGTCTTTTCGATATTCAAGGAGTTTAGGCCATCGACAAGTTGCTCTGCCTCGATTCTATCTCTGGTGAGCAAAGTCTTTAAGATCTGGACCAAAGCGGCCTTAACATTTTCATAAGGACACTCTTCCAATGAATTGATTATGAGTTCATATGCTATAGCCTCCGGAGCACTAGATAATAATCTAGTGATTAAGGTAAGGGTTACAAATCTGAAGTATGACTGTTTGAACGAAGAAACCAAGATAAACATCAAGCATTGTAAATAAGTGGATAACACAACAGGAGGAATTGCTGCTGTTTCAAGCTCCAAAGTCTTAGTGCTTCCTTTTAATTTCTCAATCGCAACCCACATCCAGAAAACAGCCAAATCTTGCAAACCACGTCTTGTGAAGTTAGAGTGAACGAGACCAGGAACAAGAACGCGAAGACCAAAAGAAAGTGCTTGCTTAATAGATATGTGAACCAGAGAGTAAGCATCAGTAGTGGCAATATGATAAGTAAAGAGTGCAATTGATCCATGAAGAGAATCAGATACTTGATTTGCGTTCATGTCAACGATCGATATAGCAAAATTCTTTTGAAAATCTTTGAGTAAAATTTCAAAAAGTTGCACACGATATAAATCGTCAGATATGGAATTTTTAGGAAATTGAACGAGGGCGTCAGTTGATTTTTGTGTATCCACCCACACTTTCCTTAAATCCATGTCAAAAGACTCCGTTAACTGATAGAGTCTATCCAAGATGGGCTGCTTCAAGTCATGACTACTTACATATTTTGTCTCTGGGCTCAGTATATCTTGAAGGCTTTTAAGGTAATGTGCAGAAAATCCAAGGTTTTCGTGCTTCAATATCAAATTTAAGCCCTCGGTGACAAAAGCCGACAAAAGCTTCCTTTGCAAATAATTCTCGTCCTCCAAAATCTTTGTCAATGTCGCTTCGTCCTCATCAACAGAGTCAGGAAGTGGAGGGCGATTGTAATTCCGAGCAAAGTCGTAAATTCTCTTCAATACAAATTCAAAATAATCCATGGTTATTGGGGGGCTGGTATAGAAATTGCTGATCAATGTCGACACAACCATACTTAAGAAACGGGATGGGTACAAAGTTTGAATTTTTCTTAAGGAACTGACGATTAATTCGAATAGGCAGTAGAACTTGACTTCATAAATCTTAGTAGGAGCCTCCCAATTGCCATCACGAATATCCAATTTAATACTAGCCAACAACTCATTTGCTTTTAAAAACAATTCCTTGGCATTACCGTGCAAAGCGAGAATTTCGAAGAGTTTGATTACTTTGTAGACACACGGTATTTCACGAATAGGACGCTCAAAAGGGTCATCAGTATCAACATATGGAAGAACGAGAGACGGCAAATCCCAGCCTATCTCATATACCAAGTCGGGGTTTTGCGCAAGAGTTTTCAACAACTGCTCAAGGAGTTGTTCTTGTTCGTCAATTGAGTAATTGGCTGGCTCAGAGAGCTGGAGGTCAAGCAAAGTGGAATACGATAAGTAGTCACCTGTTTCTTTAGCATCAATTGCTCCATTGCTTATCAGCAGAAGGATGCTACTGAAATTCTTTTCCTCGATTGTATCCTCACTGACTTGCAGCTGGTGTTCAGATTCGGTGTCTGACATTGTCGTGTTAATGAATATAAAATGTGGAGTTGACGTTAATAAAATGGTAGTTGTTTCCATGTATGTGCAGAAAATAACGAAAATGTTCAAAGCAGTCCAATAATTGAGTATAATGAAAAAGGAGATTATTTGCCCTTAAAAGAATTTTTTCAAGGTCTTATGTTAAAATAGCGGGAACTTGGACCTTAAAAGCATTGCAAGCTTTATTTTGATCTTCAGCGGCAAAAGAGATTCATTTTTAAAATTAATGAAAAATAAACTTGATCCAACTGAAATTTCTTGTTCAAACCTGTTTGCCTAAATCTTGCTTTCACGGTGTTTGAATTTAAAAACATCTCGAGCGCAAGAAGCAAATACAAATGCTTCATCGATTTTTTTTTAGCAGCATAGAATCAATTTCGTATAATTCTCTCGTCTTTCGACTGTTAATTGTAGACGCTATAATATTGATAATTTAGATCTCTTATCAGTTCCCCAGACTGGTATAGTTCAATCATTCTTTCATAAGCCATACACCACGTAAACATAACTTTCGAATGTAAACCATGATGTCCGATCTATTAATATCAGATAAAGAGTCTAGTAACTCAATTTCAAGTGGGAATACCTCTGTTCAAGAAGGTGCTCTAGCGGCCACAGCGAACGAGCAGCCAGATGTGTCACACGAAGAGGAACCGAAACAAGAAGTTTCCAAAGTCCCAATTAGATTTCAGCCTATCGGTGCAACGCCTTTACTTAAGCCACAAACTTTTCAAGCTTCTCGCTCGCAAACCATTGGCTCAATCATGAAGTTCCTATTACGTCGTCTACGCCTTAAGACAATACATATTTATGTGCTGAGCTCCTTTCAGCCTACACCAGATGAAACGCTTGGATCTCTATATGACTCTTTTAAAACCAACAATGAACTTATATTGAGCTATTGCGAGCAAATAGCGTATGGATAATTGTTACCTTAAGAATATAAAAATACGGATGAAATCAAGTAAAGAAAAGCGTAATACAAAGTGTACCTAAACCAAATTTATTTTTAAAATCTAAAATAACGGTCGTGCAGACCAGCGAAATTGGATAGTCCAAAAAGAAAAGGAATCTAATGAGTAATAATACACGTAATCATCAAGGAAAGTTGTTTTAGTAAAAAACGAACTGAGCCTTACCACCAGTAACAGTGAAGGTACAACCATCGGAACCATTGCCACCTTTGTAAGAACCGTTCTCGTAAGAACAGGTGCCAACGGTAGAGGAGCCATCAGTGCCGACAATCTTGATGTTGTAATTTGGAGCATTCTTGTTGTTTGGGTTTGGAATCAAAGACAAGTAAGTTTTACCGCCATTTTGACCGGCACCAAGCACAACTGGGGCCCAGTTACCGACACCAGAGCCAGCGGAACCCCAAATACAACCGTCCTTGACACTAACACCAGCGTTGTTAACGTAGTATTGAGAGGAAGACTTGCCGTTCTTCCAAGTGAAGTATGTCTCAGCTTGAACAACAGAGACAGGAGCAGAGCCACCGGCTTGCAACAAGGTTGGAACATTCATGTTCTCAGAACCAGGGTAGTCAGTTCTGCAAATGGCAACATCCTTGGTAAGCTTAGAGGTGAATTCAGCGGTTTGCTTGTCCCAAGCACACAAATATTGTTGGTCTGGGTTAGAGCGGTACAACTTGCCACCCTTACACAACAAACCACCAACAGACATTCCGTTACTTGGTTGGTTTGATGGCCATTGAGTTTTGGACATACCAGCTTGACAAGCGTAAGAGCAATAGAAACCATCTTGACAGGTGCTTGAAGTGTCACCCTTTAGGTTCATGATCGAAGTGTAACCACCGTTCAAACCAGAAACCCAGTCAACAGAGATGACACCTTGACCGGTTGGCAAAGAGCTACAGTCATGGACACCATCTTCGAAAGGGGTGGTTGGGTTAGAGTAGGCAGAGAGATCACCTGCGAATGGGTTCGAGGAACCATCTCTCTTGTGCTCATGATGACGGTGGTTTGCTGGAGCAGCAAAAGCAGCAGCGAAAAGGAGAGTAAAAGTTAAAGCAGATTGCATTTTTGTTTTTTGTGATTTGAAAATTGTTCGAAAATTGTTTTGTTCAGTTTAGAGGGGGTTTAACTAGCCAAAAAGAGAGAGTGTTTTTTTAAGGAAAGACAGTAGTTGGCAGTTGGATATAATAACAAAAGGAAATAAAAGAGAGATTCCTTTGATAACGAAGTGTGCTTTTAGTTGGAAAAAGATTTGGTTGAAGAAAAAACTTACCTTGGAAAGAACATGCGAAATGGAAACTTTTTAAACCACCGAAGAGATCGATTATCCACAGGGTCAAGGGTCGACACTACATACAAGAGAAGAGGTCTAGACCGGGAAGAGGTCATTTAGGCCCTTTAAGGAAATATTGCATGTGCAGGGTTGCCGACGTACTGCAGATAGATTAATGCCGCATGATAATATGCAGAGTATCTGCAGGTACATCTTGATTCACTTAGTATAGTTATGAAGGATTGAATCGGATCATAACTAGTGCTTTAACTCTATCAAAAGTTATTTTAAGCCATTGATAATCTTCTTTATTTATCCAGAATTCTGTTTATTGCTGAGAATGTTGATTGTCCAGTTCATCGCTGCATCACATTGCGCTAAACATGTAAATAACTGGGGTATAGTGGCCATGTGTAGGTAAGGCATTGAATTTGGAGCCGTCGAGAGCGCTACGGAATAGCGTTGGCCATTGTATTCTAACCATTATGAATAGACGTTTTGACCGGCACAAAAGATGAAAGAATGGCATTTGATATGACCAGGGCTCATGTCCAGAATGCCTAGAATGTATCCAGGTTTCATTTCACAGCTTTATATTTTCTTGCCATCGTTAGACCAACGAGGTTGATGTCGTTGGTTAAGAAAGTCTCGATCCCTCAAGTTTGATTCATTGGTTGTGAACATCTTTATTGTACCTCAAACCTGTATATAGCGTCTATATGCAGGTATCGACATTTCATTTACGCCGGAAAGGGGCATGTAATTAGTTTCAAAACGCAGACGAGTGATCGCAAATTTAAGAAAAATCTTTCCGTTAAGATTTAGGTTTTAGGTCTGATATAGGACAGAAGAACGTAAGGCACATCATTAGCTTAAAATCGTTACGAGACTGTAACTGTTGGATTCACGGAGTTGCAAAATGCAGTCAAGGCAGTCAAGGTAAGACTGTAAAGGCAGTCAAGGTAAGGAAGTTGAGGCAGTTGAGCCAGTCACAAATACAATTCAAAGCGGTTCAGAAAAAATTAAATATTTTAATGTGTTGAAGCCCCCAATCCCGTAATTACTGGGTACAATAAAATCTACTCTAGGGGTACCTCTGACTAGGATACGGCTTTACAGGTCAGTGATGGCTCACCATACTTCAAGTCAAAAGAACTGACTCAAAAAATTTCAATAGCCAATGCCGATTATTAGGTTACGTTTCTTTTGATTTCCTATGGCTAGTAAATTAAGCTCTTCGGATTTCTGAGGGCATGACTACTTGAAAAATTTTTAAATCTAGACTTGACCGTTTTAACGTTGACACAGATCACGAGAATACAGGCCAGATCATTTAAGGTTAGGGCCGCTCGTAAATTTTAATTTGGTAGTTATTGAATTCTTACTAGTTGGATGGATTACTCCTACTTGATTAACTTTTTCACTTCTGCAATGGTTCGAATGTTAGAATGACTCAACTATGGTATTTGATTTCTACAAATGGGTACTGCACATAGATTTTTTTTTTCAGTGGAAAAAAGCTTCACAAAAATTTTCATGGTTCAAGTGCAGGTAGTGTAGGTGTTCGGTGAGGTTTTTTTACTATACCTGACTAAACTCAAAATAAGAAATTTACAATTTATAAATTAATAGACCGACAACTAAAATCATTTATTTTAAGTTTACCCCATAAGAGACTAAATATTTTCTGTGATGTCATGTTGATTATGACATTTCAAACATTGTTTATTGCTCGGCCCATTTGAGTAAAGAGAACTCAGGGAAACACTTAGCCGCGAATCCAATTAAACCGCATTGGGCTAAATTGAATGCATACAATCTCGTAGGTCTAGACCTATTTTTCCAGGGAGACGCAAAGAGTGGAATGAATGGTTGAAAAAAAAAAAAAACCAAGAATCTTCAATACTGCACTTTAAACGGTACCTTCGTCTTCACTTCCCAAATTGAACCAAGGGTGATCAAGTGCCTCGAGAGCGGTTATTCTGTTGGCTGGGTTTATGACGAAAAGTTTTCGCAACAAATCTATGAAGAACCACCAGAAGGTAAAGTTACCAAAGTTGATAAGATGCTGATTGTTTTGGTAGTTCTCGCTAAGTGAGTAATCAAAGTTAATCTTTAACCCAATCCTTTCACTTATGAACAAATCTATGCGGCTAAGTTGTTCAACACTTTTGATAAACTTTTCAGGGGTAGAAACTGTAGGGAATTTCAAAGAAAGGCTTTCAAATTCTCCATCTCCAAGATCATCTATGATCTCAATGTCATCTTCGAAGTCATCATCTGTAATGTCATCGTATTGCCTCCGGTTCTCGTCAGTAAACAATTTAAGACCACATTCATTTTCTTTCATTTTGGACTTGCGTACCATTTCTTTTTCGATCGGAGCTCCAACAACCTTTTCAATCATGGCTAAATGTTCCAAATTGTCATGTGTACGGAAAACAGGTTCGCCAATCACTAACTCGACTAAAATACACCCAACAGACCACATGTCGCAAGGGAATGACCAACCTACACCCAAAACAATTTCAGGTGCTCGGTAATGTCTTGTACAAACTATGGACGAATGATATTCATCATCAAAAATAGCCGAGCCAAAGTCAATAATTTGAATAAGTGGGTTGTTTAAAATTTTTGAATATTTTGGAGGTTTGTCTGGGCGTTTCTTGTCATTGCTGAGATTGAGGTTCATATAGCTAGCAATAATCGTATTGCTGCGTAGCTGCTTACGTTGATAAGAGTCATCATGAAGTAAAATGTTCTCTGGCTTGAGATCTGTGTGGATGAGATTTAGGTCATGGAAATAAGTAACAGAGCGAACAAGTTGTTTGGAGATGGCTTGAATGTGCGAGCCTGGATATGGAATGAACTTATTATTTTCAAGGAAATCATAAAGAGAAATTTTGAGCAAATCAGTGACAATGCAAATGTGACCTCTGTAATCCAAACATTCCCTCAAATGAATGCAATGATTACGATTCTCATTATCGAACTTTTTGAGAGTCGTGAGAACTCTTAGTTCAATTCGCGCTGCGTCTCTGTACTTTGCAATGTTTCGAATGATTTTGATTGCAACTGTCTCTCGATTTATCTTGTCATAGCAAGCAACTACTTTCCCAAAGGTTCCTTGCCCCAAAAGTTTCTGAATAATGAATCTGTTGGCAAACACATCATTTGGCTTAATAATATAATGCCCATCTTCATCATCACAAGGCGGCAAATTGAGTTTATGGGGAACGACATGTGTCTTAATATTCCCGACCTTAGGGTGCAGAATTATATAATTATTCGGAATTTTTTCATAGAAGCATCTTGCTTGAGGAAGTTGAGGTAACGAGTTCGTTCTTTGCTTTTTGGAATTAATAGACGTTTGAGGAGTGATCGAGGAGTCAGGAGTTTCAAAATTGTTAACATTGAACATGTTATAAGCTTCCCAAACATCTTTGTCGACGATATGCGCTGAATCAGAGTTGTTTCTTTGTTGTCTGAACGGAACGGAAGATTTAAGTTTTCGTTCTTCTAAAAAGATTACATCGCTGTCATTATTACCGAAGACATCATCAATTTCTTGATCAAATTCTTCGTCTTCCTCTAACAAAGCGTTTTCATCTGCTGACCCATAAGATCGTAAATTTAAACTGCCTCTTCCATTCATAATAGGCTCAGTAGCATTTAAATTTATATTGAGGTTTAAATTTGGGCTCTCATTGAAATGTACTCTGGAGTCCGCAGGATCGTAATTTTTGGTAGCATTGACAGCCTCGTTGGCGGCTGCTTTCCGGGTCTGGTCAAAGTTTTCACTGAAGCCTCTAGGGCGTTTACGGTTCGTGATAATAGACATTGAGTCGTGTTGAATTGAAGGGAAATCTGAATCAGAAGCAATAAACGTAGTTTCAGGCACTTTTAGAAATTAAGAATTGATACCTAAGTACCAGACTTATAAATATCAAAATCCTTAACTTTAGGATTTGTCAGAAATGAAGCAAAAATGGGTATCAATGTCAGTATTCGCCCTCTTTGTATAGTTGTTGAAACAACAACCTTCAGAATGGGAGTCTAGTCTACTCAGGTGCTTAGAGTGAATCTAAGCAATGATATAGAGTGTAGAAATATCAACTCAACAGCTACAACGCTTTTTCGAGTTGTAAATTCCCACAGAAATACGTAGTTACGGCCAACAAAATTAGCCAGTAAAGGTTGTCGAACTGTTGCGGGGTCTCGACAACTCACTAAGTGTAAGTTGTGCGAGTTGAACTGATCAATTCGGAGGCAAGTTCAATTGCCTGAGAGGTATGAAGAACTGTAAGGAATAAAAAAGGTTTTTGGGGTTTGGTTTTGGGTTTTCGTTGAATGTTGTTGAGGCACACTTTATCTTCTAAAGATAATAGAACCACCCCGTTCGTCGTGCGCCAACCATGGTTATATGCCTGACTAATCTATGGCTATATGACCTACATGGGACCTGGTTATTAATTGAAGCGGTAGGCGATAAGGGATACATGTGCTGAGTGGCAAATTTCAAATTTTGAAAAAGAAAAAAGTACGGAGAAAATCTATCGGTCATTATTCTTTCGAAATTTTGCAAAAAATAAAATAAGATGTTCGTTGGCGTCTTTTGTGGCAAGACGTCTCGGTGATCAGTGCGAAGGACCTGAAACTTCTAATTGACTGCTAATTGACTGCTAATTGACTGCTAATTACCAAAACTTGCCAATTTCGGACTTATTTCAAACGAGTTTCAAATGATTTCGAATTGGTCTCCGAAAAAATGGTGTTTCATTTTTTCTTCATCTCTTCTTATTTTCTGGACTTGAGAAATGAGAAAGTCATCATTTAACTCAATCGTACACAAAGTTAGTAGGGCCAATACCATAAGACACAGAGATTTACCACTGGAAGCTTGAAACGAGTAAGTGAGTGTCGGCTAAAGAGGTTCGGTGTCTTTTGGAGTTTATTGGCCCAAATTTGAAGCTGCTACTAAGCGCATTTATACATGCACCAACCTAGACACACCTAATGTAGTCAAACACACTTGTTTAGTAAATCCACAGATGAAGTGATATTAATGTTTTTTGGAGAATTGGCCCTTTAGCATATTTAGCGCTATGAGCACTATTCGATGTATCAAATCCACTGCAGTTGTTACACATCTGTTCATGCGTAGCTTCCATCCAAGTGTAGCTTCCATTGAAGGGTAGCCCCCATCCCAGTGTGGCTTCCACCCCAGTGTAGCTTTGATCGAAGTGTAGGTCCCATCCAAATGGACGCTCTTGACTATATGAGGATAAATTTTTCGAGAAGATATCCCCCAATACAACATGAATCTGATTTGGGTTTATTTACTAATTGGGCGTGAAGCTACCAAGCATTAATTTCCCCAATTTCAATGTCAAGTTGTCAAGTTGTCACTTTTGTAACTTTTGTAACTTTTGTAACTTTTGTAACTTTCTACTGTGGACTTCCCATCCTATCTATACCTATACTTCAGTCACCATCTGAGCTCCCGTCACTACTTGAACCCCGTCACCACTTGAACCCCCGTCACCACCTCAAAGTCAAAATTCATGACTCATATGCAATTTGGATTTCGGGATCCACACTGAAAAACAATCAAACTACGATGATTTCTTTGAACCCCGTTTTCACCTTATGCGGCTCATGAAATTATGAATGGGCTTACCCGTGGCGTCATCATCCGACATGATTAAGACGCAGTAAAATACAGATACTCATTCCTTTTTTGCCTTTTTTGCCTTTTTTCCGGCACATTGATGCTTTTACGACTAAACGAATTGAAATCCTAACTCTTCCTTGTCATTGAAAGTGCCGATGGCTCATTCTCAAACATCTAAAGACGGTATTCCACTCGAAACCCTGTTGGACTTCCATCGCCACATGTGTATCTATTTGTAATGACGTTGATGAATTGTCTGCAGTACATACAGATGTAGCCCTGGGCAATTCTGCAAGACCAAAAACTTGTGTGCCATACAATAGGCGTCAAGAAACACAATTAGAAATTTGAAAACCAAATGTTATTTGACTTGAAATTTTTTCGCTGCCCCGAAATCATTTTTGTGTCAAAACAGAGCAAATTCTGGTTGTGGCGAGTGCCGCGTTCGCTGCTAACAGGTTCAAGACGTCAATTGAAGGTACACCTAACTTTTCAACCACAACCCGCATTTGAGCCGAAAAAAGTCTTGGAAGAACACGAGCGGGACATACCCAGCCTCAATTTCCCAAGATTTTCATCATTTTCCCATTCTTGGGATAATAAAGGGGTATATACCCTTGCCCATAGCTCGCTTGAACACCCGCAGTACCGCTTTGAAAACAGGATGCATTAAGGTACATTGATGGACAGGGCGCTTTCCAAATCTACAATTCCAATATTCCAAAAGCTTTAAACGGAATTAAAGCAGACTTTCCTTAAGAATGCTTTGGGTTGGAGGCGTCCTGAAACCCAGTCCAAAAATTAGTGGAAGAAGATGTTCAAAAATCGAAAAGATTGTGAGGTTTTCTCGAAACGATGAAGGGGTCATTACCTTCTTGATTTGGCCTTTTGGCGGAAGCAGCGCATAGATACCACTTTTGGTCTTGACTATTGTTTTGCTTGCATGAGGACTTTGTAACAAACCACCGCTGGAATTCAGAACAAAGAAGGATAATTTCAAAACTCTATGTCCGAGTATTTGTGTCATTTAATTAAATGTGATACTACTCTGGATCAGAAGTGCTTTCGTTGTAGATTGTAGATTGATTGTAAATTAATTAGAATTTGACATCATTCCTGCCGATTATCATTTCGGTACTGAACGGCTCTTCCAGACCAGGTGCTTCTCATTATGAGCATGCGCATGCAAATACTAAAGGGTGCTCGAAAGTCATGGCAAAAAGAAGAAAAAAAGGAGAATTAAAGCTCGCATCGACTATCTTTCTTCTCGTCATTGCCACAATCAAATTGCCTCAAATACAATTGCTTTTTGGTCATAAACTCTTGTTATAAATGATTCGGATTTCCATGGTCTAATAGCAATGCGCCGCTGTGGACCACTTTTCTCCAGATGTATCATGAACCGCAAGGCTCTGTACACTAATACACTCAAGAACTATATACAGTCGCACGACTGCATACAAGATTTTTACACCTTCTACACACGTTTTGTGAGAATATAAATGCAGTCTCAACACGCCCCGTTGTGCATACAAGCTTCTGGCGCATGATCCCGCAGCTTGCTGGTCTGTGGCGGATTTCCTTACTCGCGACGTATTTTATAGGCCTAATCAACTTTAACTGATTTGACCACTTTTCTTTTCCAATTATTCTTCGAGGGTAGGCACGAAACGATAGAAATATTCTACTCTTTGTGCCTTCAATCGATACTGAACAACCACATATATCCCGCCACTAATCATCAATTTGCCTAATTGCGTTCTAGCCGCGAAAATATAAAACACGGACCACTTACCTCAACCGCACAAAGTAGTGAAGATCAGCTCTGTGTAGCTCCGTTGATAGAAAAAAAAAAACCATTTTGGGCTTTTGTCTGTTATGATAGTAACCGACTGATCATGCCATCATCCTCTAGCAGACTCAATATTAAATATCTTGAAAATTCGGACGAGAAGGACTCCAGTTCAGATTCTCACCCTTCTCCATCCCGAACTTCCAACAGCAACGATAAAGCGAAAAACTCATCTCATCACCATCAGAAGGATAAAGTCGAGTCGAACGAACTGTCTAACGACGCATCTAACGAAACATCCGATTCTGATAACGTATCCTCAGACCTTCGTGAGCCTTTTAAACCGCAGATATCACAACAGAGTATGAACCCCATGCGAAGTTCAGAGCTAGTGGAATCAGAATCCACTAATTTACCGAGCCATTCTTCAATCAGTAATGCATCTGTGTCTACTCGTGTCTCCGATGGTGATCAAGAACAGTCCACTGCAATACCCTTTGAATACCAAACCTCTGGCACAGAAGACCCGAAGCTAAGTAGGACAGGATTGCAACAGTCTTTTTTCTGCAAAATTTGCAATCAAGGTTTCACCAGAAAGCATAATATGGTCAGTCATGAGCTAATACATACCTCTCTGAAGCTACATAGATGTACTCTATGTGATACAACGTTCAGGCGGATTCATGACCTCAGACGGCACGAAAAGCTCCATACTGGAGAGAAACCATTTGAATGTGATCGTTGTCACCGTCCTTTCGCCAGATCTGACGCTTTGGCTCGTCATTTAAACTCGCCAAATGCTTGCACTGGAAATATCTTGAGGGGCACTACAACAGCCTCTTCCTCAGTGAAAATTCATAACGATGAGGAAATAAGCTCTAACACTTTGGATGAGTCCAATTCAGCTGGAGTGCTGACGACAGAGACATCTGTTTCTGCGACTATTGAAAGCGAGAAACCCCCATCAAATTTATCTATTCCGTTCATTTCAGCAACAAACTCAGCCTCACTGATATTAGCCTCCAATAGCCAAGGTAACTCTGCATGCGAAGCAACGCCTAATTCCTTGACTTCTGTCTCAAACGAGCAAAGAGACGACAAGCCAGCAGAGCAGTCCAGGCTAGCAATGCCATCTTTAAAACAAGATAACTCGATTCCCTCTTCACTGCTAAGTAGTGGATCCTTCGATTTAAACCAGTATGAAATAAACAAATGGCGTCCACTACAGTTATATAACCAAAACGAGGAAAATCGCGGAGAGACCTCGAGCGTTTCAAACGAGGTTAGAAGCGAAGCTTCCAGTGCAGCAGACAGTACAGAGTCATCCGGTGGCCATATCAATTTGAGAGCCAATTCAACTGGTCGTAGCGAATACCCCAAAACTACTACCACAACTACCACTACTACCACTATGGAACAAGGTAATGGGCCCATGAGCCAAAATCATTTGCAAAAAATGGGTCATGGCCGTGAAGATGTTGCTCCGAACTCGAACTCCTCCGATCGCCATTTCTACCATCATGTGCATTATTATCACCATGTGCAAACTTTTGATGGGCAACATGCTCAATATCCACCAAGGGGTCAGCAGTATGTTTCTCAATCTGCTTATACCGGTGGCAACTCAGGTGAGTACAGCCAAGAGAGATTCAATGGCCGTGGTGCCCCTCAACGTCACCAGCGAGTGATTGCCTCTGAAGGGTTTAATCCCGTCACTCAACACGTACAATATGGTGGCAGGCCCTCGCCTCAACAGCGAAATTTCTCGGAAAACATAGGAGATCGCAGTCTTAGGCAAGTACCCTTTGAAAGAAGAGGAGGACACCCTGGTGGTGATTCTCGACTTTTGCCTCCAACAAATTCAGAGCTTGACTCGGAGACCTATCGTCAGCCTGCTGAGCCTGATGGGTCTTATCGTGGTTATCGTCTGATGCAAGATAATATCGATCTCAGAAATGAACAACAACAACAAAATCCCTCATATAGACCCGCACAGCAGCGAAATCAACACCAATGGGCGCAACATCCGCTGGCGAATAGTACACAGCGCCGGGAGCAGCTGCGTCGCGATCAAGCTTTGCAAGAGTCAGAAAATGGTGGGCAGTATCGTACGTTGCCCACATCTAAGTTTGACCAACGGATGCCGCAGAACCAAGATGACGTTGGAACAAATGGCAAAAGATCCTTTGTTTCAATGGAAAAGTATGAGAATCTCATGAATTATGCTAGTAATTTGCAAAACTCGCTTAGTACATTGGAGAACCGTTTGGTTGCTTTAGAATCTGGCAAGGGTCGTGATACGGGCCAGAAGAGGCCAGAGAAGCGCGCGAAGAAACCAAGGGATTCGGAAATATCCTCTGTGGAGGGTCAAAATACTTCTTTTTATAATAACAGCGTCTCTGAGGATAGTAACTTGCAAGAAAAGGAGTTCGTTTCTGGTACAGCTGATAAATTATAGCGAAGAGAATCGCTTTTATCGAATAAAAAAGGAAATGGAGTTGGTTTTTGAATAGGGTAATAAGGAGTCATTACTCCACCTATGTATAGTAATAGAATTTTGTGCACGGTACTTACGTTAAGACTTTAGGACCCTTTTTGAGAATGAAATTTATCCATTCCTCTAAATTTTTGTATCCTTTTCTCAGACACGGAGTGTTTTCTTCAAAGAAGGGTTGTTTTCATTGAAAGTCTCCTCAAGAAAGAACCTAAAAGTGATAATTGAACACTGGCAAAAAAAAAAAAAAACTTATTTGTTATTTTGTTTATAATCTCTTTTGCAGCAGCAGTCATGTGGCGTAACACATGTCTCACACTAATTACTTCTCTATTGATCGCTTCGTACACAGTAAAGTTTGTAACAGAAAAATCAAAATAAAAAGAAAAGAATTCAAATACCCTATAACAAACTAGATAGCGTACATTTTTTGTTCCTTGTCCAACGTCTGTTTGACGTATGTTTTGACTACCACCACTTGCAGAATCAGGACTTACACAGATAACGCACGTGACCACCTTATCACCTAACCTTTATCTTTTTGTGACACACTTACCCCCTGTTTTACTAAGCTTTGACTTCTAACTTCAATTTTTCACTCTTGTCTAATCGAGCTTTAAACAGCCTATTGAATACAAATCAATTTAGTTATTCCTTGCCGTTGAAAGATCAGCCTTACTCAAAAAATGAGAGTATCATCTGCCCAAGAGGATGACTGGTCCATAATATCCTCCTCGTCTGATTTCGAAGAAGATCTTTCCGCCTCACTTTTGCAGGAAGACGTACCATTAACTGAACAAGACGAAGAATTTGACCACACTGTAGACTTCAATGCTAGTGGCGATTTAAGTGGTGATGCAAGTGGGGTCGCAGTAGGAAAGGCAGCGGAGTCAAATCAGGACTCCTCTACCCACACCATAACTTCCAAGACAAATTCGTTGGAACAGAAGCAAACCAAAAACTACCCGAAATCGGGGAGTTTCGCAAGCAATCAGAAAGCCACTGGGACTTCCAGTAAGTATCCTTGTGGTTTCAGCGCAGCCCGTTTCCTTTGCGGGAATACCGCCAAGGATCGACCTGTTTGCGCGCGCTTAGGTTCAGTAGTCGGATGTGTTACAAGGAGATTTGACAAAAGCGTCAGGTTAATCTCAGCTACCGGATTTGATTGGACATTTGGGTTACTCTTGGTAGGACTTCGTCATGTCAGAAACTCTACCCAATGCAGATCCTCGAACAGCACTCAAGTCTGGCGCAAGTCTTTAACTCTTTCGATCAATGCCTCAATTCTGGCTTTAGAGACGTTGAAGCTTATAAGAGAAATTTGGTTGTATCAATTGATTTTGCTCTTCACCGCAGTGTTCGTGTTCCGTAAGGTCCAAACCAAGCCTGTACCAAAGAAAGTATCGTTGTCATCCTTCGTGGAGTACCTCAATAGCGGCTGGAGTTTGCAAAAAGTTTATGACACAACGTTTTACGAAGACGGGCCCATATCACGCAATTACTTTGGATTTGCTACCGTTGGCCCCAAGCAGTTGAAAGCTGCCAGATATTGGAAAGTCATTCGCGAAAGAAGCCAGCCTCTCATGGCAACCTTGCAAGAAGCGACTTGGCAAGCACAGGAAGCGGCTATCCCATACCTCACAACTTTTCACAACGAAGTTTCCAGGCTTGGGCAATTCATGATCGCGCCAGAGACATGGGCTAGAATCGATGCTTTTAGAATAGAGAAGGCATCTCAAGTAAGCTCATATATTGCGCTGTTGACCCCATACTACAAGCAACACTCGCAATACGTCACAGACTTGACGGCTAGTTTCTATGACTTGGTATGCGCTCGTAGTGCTCATGGATATAAGCACCTCGCAGCACAATTGAGAAGAAGCTTTCATTACAAGCTTCCGCAAATCAATAATTTGAGCGAGGCAATTGACACATCGATCGCAAGGATGGCTTTAGCTGCTAATAGCCAGTGTAGGTATGTCGTTGTTAAAGCTTATGACCAGATGCGCGAGTTTTTATCGCGCGTCTAATAAGCCCATCTTTTCTCATTTTTTGCTTTTGTAACTTTAAGCATATGTGAGCAAAGTACTGAAGCAATTGGGCTGGTGGATTTTGCAACTGGTTGCGACATAACCCAGCGCGGTACGGGGTGTGAGTCAAGGAACTTACAGGTAAAGACCAAAGATCCAACGGTATGCAGTAGCGATCTTCCCCAATCCATATGATTTATTTTTCTTTTATTCCTTTTAGTCTAAGCGTTTTCTTCGGTATTTTTTTTTGTAGATCCGCTGCTGTAGCCATAGCCATAGTGTAGAGCTACTCAAAAGGCATAAATTCCTGCAGGTAATACGCCGATCCCTACTCGTCCAAACTTTCCAACCCACATAAGATTTCATTACTACTAACGACAGAACAAGCTAACCGAAAATGGGTACGTTAAGCAATCATGGTTTATTTTTATCTTCTCAATCTTCATGAAACTAACAATCAGGTATTCCGAAGTTCTTCCGGTTCATTTCGGAAAGATGGCCCTTGATCTCTCAGGTGGTTAGTGACAACAACATCACTGAGTTCGACAATTTGTATCTTGATATGAACTCGATTTTGCACACTTGTACTCACTCAAATGATAGCACGCTAACAAGGATGACCGAAGACCAAATGTTTGCGGCAATTTTCAACTACATAGACCACTTGTTTGAAATAATCAAACCAAAAGAAGTATTCTACATGGCCATTGATGGTGTGGCACCAAGAGCTAAGATGAATCAACAAAGAGCTAGAAGATTTAGAACAGCCTACGAGGCGGAAGAAAACTTAAAGAAAGCCATTAAGGAAGGTGCGCAGATCCCCAAAGAAGATCCCTTCGACTCTAACGCCATTACACCTGGTACCGAGTTTATGGCAAAATTAACCGAGAACTTAAAGTACTTTGTTCACAAAAAGATGTCTGAAGATGCTAGATGGAGTAATGTGAAGATTATCTTGTCGGGCCATGAAGTGCCCGGAGAAGGTGAGCATAAGATTATGAACTTTATCAGAACAATGAAATCTCAAGATAACTACAATCCAAACTTGAGGCATTGTGTCTACGGGTTAGACGCTGACTTGATTATGTTGGGACTTGTCACCCATGATACTCATTTCTCCTTGCTTAGAGAGGAGGTCACATTCGGCCCATCTTCGCTGAACAAAAGTGGTGATGTTCACGATCAAAAATTCTTCTTGTTGCATTTATCCTTATTGCGTGAATACATGGAATTGGAATTTGCGGATTTGGAAACCGAGATTTCCTTTGAATATGACTTTGAAAGAATATTGGATGACTTCATCTTGATTATGTACGTCATTGGTAACGATTTCTTACCTCATTTGCCCGATTTGCACATTCGTAGTGGTGCTTTCCCTTTGTTAATTGGAGCTTTTAAACAAAGTATAAGACATTTGGATGGGTACTTAAACGAAGGTGGTAAGATCAATCTCAGTCGCTTAGGCGTATGGCTCGAATACTTGTCGGAGTTCGAATTAGAAACCTTCGAAAGAAAGAGTGTGGACATTGACTGGTTTAACAAAAGACTTGAAGACATCTCCCTTACCGGTGAGAGAAAGAGACAGCGCACTGGAAAGCTCTTAATGCTTAAGAATGAAAAAAAATTGATTTCTCTCATAATGTCTTGGTTGATGGAAAATGGTTCAAAACCGGTTTCTGAGCTTGTCGAACTTGCTAATTCTGACAAGTTACCATCTCTATCTTTACCAACTGACCTTGTAGAGAAGCATTTGGAGTTCTTGAAACAATTTGCATTGGAAGCCAACATCCTCATTCTTCATTCTCGGTCCAAGAACACATATGAGGCCATTATTGATGTTGATGGTCTCTCTCCTTATGAGACAGATGAGGAGCGTCAACATCGTGTTTCAGAATTGAGAAGCACGGTGAAGAAATACCAGTCAACTAATCTTTTTGCCACTGAAGAGCTTATGAAAGACACGAAGGACTTGTACAACGAAAAATTTGTTGACTTTAAGGACAGTTATTATAAGGATAAACTCGGTTTTTCTATTCATGATACTGAACAACTTACCGAAATGACTAGACATTATGTTGAAGGTTTGCAATGGGTTTTATACTACTACTACAAAGGTTGCCCTTCTTGGAATTGGTTTTATAAGTATCATTACTCTCCGCGTATTTCCGATATATCCATTGGGCTCAAATTCATCTTAGCCCAAAGTAATCCAGAAGTATCTTTCGATTTGGGAATCCCATTTAAGCCATTTGAACAATTGATGGCTGTTTTGCCTGCCAGATCTCGTAAATTGCTTCCAGCAGTTTACAGACCTCTAATGACCAACGAGCACTCGCCCATCATTGATTTCTACCCACATGAGGTAAACATTGATCTAAACGGAAAGACAGCCTCTTGGGAAGCTGTTGTGTTACTTAGCTTCGTTGATGAGAAGAGATTGTTGGAGGTTGTTCGTCCTGTGGAGGCTCAATTGACTCCTGAAGAAACTAAACGTAACTCTTACGGTACGGATATTATCTTCATTCACAATCCTCAAATCGATACTCTATACGCCTCTCCTTTACCTGGGTTTTTCCTGGACTTAGAGCACGACAAGTGTTATGAGGAGAAGCTTCCTGTCAGTAAAGTCGATCCCGACTTTAAGTTCACGTTACCAGAAGGGGCAAAGTTAAAGACTGAGTTGTTGGCCGGTTTCCCCAGTTTGTACACAATTCCTTTCACTTCGGAACTTGCCCTTCTGGAAGTAAAGGTATTTAACTTTCCTTCGAAGTCAGAGACTATGAACTTAACTTTACAGAATATTTGGAGCGACCTTTCTGTTGAGCAATTTACCAAAAAATTTATGGGCAAAATTGTATACACTAACTGGCCATTCTTACAAGAGTCTCGCGTTACTCAAGTTTGGGGCGAGGGAATGAAGCATGAGTCTGTGTATAATGGTACTAGCAGAAATATAGTCACAAGAGAGTTATCAGCAGAGGAGAGACAAGTCTTTGCCACTACAACAAGAGACTTGAAAGTCAACTACGAGAAGACTAAAGGTGTCTTTATCGGCAAAATTGACTGTTTGGTGTTCGCTCAACAAGTTACGGGTTTACAAAGAAACAACAAGGGTGCCTATATCAAGGCGTTCGCCAAGGAGCCTCAACCATTTCCTATGCAAATCATAGTGGAAAGCGTTACAAATCAAGATGAAAGATTGATTGCTAGACCACCAGTTCCTATCGATGAGGAATTCCCTCTAGGCCAGCCTGTCGTATTTTTGGGTGCATTTGGCTATGGCTGTCCTGCCACTGTAGTTGGATATGCCGACGAGGAGAAACTTAACATTCAAATAAGTAAGATTCAGTCGCAATTAGAGCCTGCTATTGGCAAAAAACGGTTAAAGATGGAACAGAACGAGATCAAGTATTTGCCTTCGTTTGAAGTTGCCAAATTTCTCAAAATCAGCGGTTTATTTTTGTCTAAGATCACAGGCTCTTTTATGTTAAAAGATAAAAACTCTAAGCTTAACGTTGGTTTGGATATGAAGTTTGAAGCTCGAAGATTAAAGGCGTTGGGATATACCAAGAAAGGGCCGAAGGTGTGGGAATACTCTCCATTGGCTATTCAATTGCTTAAGGAGTACCGCCAATTGTTTCCAAAAATATTCGAAAATTTGCAGACCATGTGCATGCAAAAGACAGGACTTCCAGATGCGTCCCAATTGGCACAAGACTCAGAGCTTAAAGACTTGATGAAATGGTTAAAGCAAAAGAGATCGGAAATGCAAAAGGTCTCTTTAGAGTCAGATTCTTTGACTCGTTTCAGTATCGCCGCCATTGAAGAATACATTGAGGAATATGTCAGCACACCATTGTCATTGGCCAATAAGGATGTTAAGGGCGTACCTCAGAAAGCAGTTATTAACCCAAGCTTATCTTTTGAACTTTTAAACAGCCAAAGATTCGAGCTTGGTGACAGAGTCATTTATGTACAAGATTCTGGAAAGGTTCCTCAACTCTCGAAGGGAACCATTGTCGCAATCACCACAGTTGGAACCAAGACTTCTCTTAGTGTAGTGTTTGACACTCCATTGGTTGGTGGAAATAATATGAACGGGAAATTGAAGACCAATAGAGGAACTATCGTTGACTCTTCGTTGGTTTTAAACATTACAAGCAGACAATTGGTGTATCACTCCAATGCCTCCAAGACGAAGAAGACGATGACCGCGGCTGAGCGCACAGCTAAATTTCAATTGGCCAAGCAACATTCCGCAAAGATCGAGCAGGCTGAGAAGAAGGAGCAAAAGGCTAAGGGCACGAATCAGTTATTGGCATTGTTAAAAAGAAAGCCCGAAGGCAGTTCAGAAGTCAATGGAGATAGCACCGCTGTCAATAGTGAAACAGCTACTGGTGAGGCCCCTGAAGCTGATAAGTCCCACGAAAATTTTTCTCAACAAACATCTAGCGGAGATGCAATTCCTGATTCGGCTGCCATAAAGAAGGTTTATGGGCATATCTACTCGTCGGTGATGAATCAGGGACAGTATCAACCGCAACCACCACCACCAGGATTTGCGGCCGTGCCTATTCCAGTAGTCCCCGGAATTCCTCTTCCACCTCAGTTCATGCACCAACAGCAAGTACCACCTGCGCTCATTGCGCCTAACTTCCAGCAGCCTCCTCAGGCCCCACATCCACAACAACCCGCCCATCCACCAAGTCAACCATCTTCCCGTGGTGGATCGAGAGGTGAACGTGGTAGAGGTGGAGCTCGCGGAAGAGGCGATCGCGGAAGAGGCCGTGGCCGCTCATCGCCAAAGGATTCTAAACCATCATCTTGAGACATTGTATTTAGTTGTATTAAATAGTCATAGGTATGGAAAAGTTCTCACGTACAATCAAATCATTGATCTATTACTTACTTGTAGTGCGTTTCGTTTCGAATGCTTCCACAAGTACTAAAACTAAGTGTACACACCTATGTCCAGTTTATAGTAAGCAAGATGTGCAGTATACTGATCTACTATATAAAACTATTTACATGATTCAGTCAAGCAGAGGAAAACTCTTTCTCAATTTTGGTTAGGGCAATCATTTGGGAGAAGTATTGGGCTTAGGTTTGGCATCTGTATTTCCGTCAGGTAGATTCGTAAGACCTAGTGATTCCCAATCTGAGTCATCCATTAGATCATTTTCCATTCTGCATTTCAAGTAACGCTTGGCCATCACTCTACAGTTAGGAGCGTTCTTGTTTTCAGTAAATTTCATGCATTTCAAGTAGTCCATCATCTGCTGCTTACACTCACCTAAGTGGTCTAGAGGAAACAGGCCACGTTCGGGAGGAGTAGGGGTCCAACCTCTGAAATTTCCACCTAAAGTTAGTCGCAGTCTGTTCAATCTAGTTTATAATTTGTGCATACCTGGAGATCCACTAGCCATCTTTATATGTTGTAGTTGCGGTGTGATGTATAGACAAATAAGGGACAAATTAGGTGTGGAGCTAAACAAATAATGGAGCAAAAAATCACGGCGCCTATCAAAAAGAAAAGATTAATGTATTTATGTAATTTATGTATTGAATTTTTATTTGAATATTCATGTTAAAGTAATTAAGATTTGGTCAATTATTCTATTTGTGTCTAGTGTCGGGCCAGCCTCCACTACTAACATCTTCCAGCAAACTGAGGTATAAAGAGAAAATTGAAGAAGAAAAGAAAAGAACTAAGAAGCGCTACTAATAAGCACCAATTTGGTCCGCTTTTCTGGTCAAGTGAATGTGACGAGTCCGGATTGATTGACCTAATCTAGTGGGCATTGGCTGCAAAGGAACATTGAGGTGAAACTTAATGTATTGGACAATTGAGGCTACAGAATAAAACATGATTTCATAGGTCCAATGATACAATTTGGAAATTTGAGAGTATTATTTAAAAGTGGGAGGGTGAAGTATAATTTCTTAATGGTAGATGAATCTCCTTTATCAGTAGCATTTGCGTTCATTTTATGTGTATGTATACATGGAGATAGGCGACGCTTAATTACTCCACCAACATATCACCGAGGCCGGGAAACAGAATTAATTAAACGATTAAAATGAAGCTTTAAGATTTCCAATTAACTAACGAGTTCATTAAAAAAAATGACTAGAATTGAACGTGATCTTGGCTTTCTCTCTTGAGTAAGCGTCAAATGACCAAAAAACAAGCGCCACGATTCATAAAAAGAGTAATTAAAGAGGCCCTTCTCATCCCACCAAGAAGCGCCGATTATCCATATAATTTTTTTTTGTTTTTGACGTTTTTTCGACTTCTGGCCCTAATGTCAAGTCATTGTAAGTAGCGGATTCATATACCTCAGTTACACTAATCATAAGCGCATACGAGCGGAGTAATTCCATACGGCTATAACGGCGCGTGCCGAAACCCTACAACAGCCGAAATAGTTTCATATACCGCTAGAACCCAGGAATTTTGATGACTAACATTGTAAGAAAAAGCATTCATGTTTGAATATTTTTCTTTCTATTTGTAAATATTACGGTTTCTGCTCTGTTTACTCAAAGCTTATACTTTCCGTTGTCTTAATCGCACCGTTATTTGGCTCGGGTTTAAGCACGGCCGAACGGAAGGCATCTCTCCAGATCGGCTTTTCTCGCTGTTTACGTGCGACAATGGACTTGGGCATCCAATTTCATACTATGATTTTACACTATATATAATCCTGGTTGCCGGCAGAATCATTTCACAATATTCTTCCGAATTTTCCTTTAATTGGGTTCTCTCTCCATTTTCCCCAGATTCTACGTCCTGTCATTGGACTGCTTTTCCTTGTTAGGGCCTGTTTTGCGGAGTCAGCGAGTGCACACAATCCCTATACATACTGAGCCAGCCGAAAAACTCTCACTATTTATTTTCATTTTCATTTCCACCAACCTTGGAAAAGATCATAGAAACCAGCAAAAGTTGCAAGTTTAGCATTCGTCGCTAATTTATGACCAACTCATCCTCTCCTCATCTTTAATTTATTAGTTCGCATACTTCTTCCTGAGAAGCGTATTTATGCCAATTTTTCACCATGGCCACTGATCTAAAAGCTAGCGAGTTGTTCAACCAGTTCGCTGTCACGGACAAGAAGGTGGGCGAAAAGTACCTCCCTTTGCCTAGCTTCACCTCTCTTTTGTCGCCTTTTCCAAATGACTTGCCTAAGGAAGCTTATGCTTTACTTTATTTAATGGCTGACAAGGAAAAGAAGGGCTACGTCAACGAAACTGATTTCGTTTCTTTCATCGACAACTTGACTGATACGGATGGTGTCTTCAAGGTAGTCTTTAATTTGATTGGAAGTGGCGAAAAGAAGATTTCTTACGCCGCTACCGTCGAGGCTCTCAATAAATTGAACAAGTCTATTGATTCAGGTTATCACATGAAGAGCAGAAAGTTGAATTGGGCTTACTTAGAACGTTTCTTTGCTCCAAATGGCGAAATTGACTATTTGGATTTCATTTCCTTGATCAACAACTTGCCAATGACAAAGTTGATTGGAGGGTTCGAAGTCCTTTCCGGAAGATCAGCTGTTATTAGCAAAGACGATATGACTCATCTCCTTTCCACTAATTTGGGTCACAAATTGTCTATCAAGTTAAAGAAGAACTTGCATACTTTGCCTGAATTCTTTGCTAAAGATGAGTTTACCTTGGCAAACGTCTTAATGGTTTACAACTGTTTGAATAAGGTGGACTTGATTAACGAGGTAATCGCCAACACTCCTCCCACGCAACAGGACAAATCTGACATTTTGATTAACAAAAAGGATTTGCATGATCATTTGAACCATCACTTGCTCAAATCCTCGAACTTCCGTCCTGTTACTACCCCTGAATTAGACTTGTTGTTCTTTTTGATTGACCGTAATGAAGAATCCATCCCAAGAAGAGAATTGATTTCTTATTTGAATCCTAACTACCTCAACAATGTCCCAACATTATATTCTATGTTTGAGCATCCTGCTGCTCAGCCCGTTAAAGATGATAATTTTTCTTTGTGGCCGATTTTTGATTCCTTGTACTCGTTCTTTTTGGGATCTATTGCCGGATGCGTAGGTGCAACTGCAGTTTACCCTATCGATTTGGTCAAAACCAGAATGCAAGCACAGAAACACAAGGCTCTTTACGATAACTCCATAGACTGTTTCAAAAAAATTATCAAACTGGAAGGCTTGAAGGGTTTGTATTCTGGTTTGGGTGCTCAATTAGTGGGTGTTGCGCCAGAGAAGGCCATCAAGTTGACCGTCAACGATTTAATTCGTCGTATCGGAACTAGTGATGACGGTGTCATTACCATGCCTTGGGAAATTCTTGCAGGTTCTACTGCTGGTGGATGTCAAGTCATTTTTACTAATCCATTGGAAATTGTCAAAATTAGATTGCAAATGCAAGGTGGTGCAACTTCTAAGCAATTAAACCCTGGCGAAATCCCACACAAGAGATTGACTGCCGGCCAAATCATCAAGCAATTGGGTCTTAAAGGTTTGTACAAGGGAGCCAGTGCTTGTTTGTTGAGAGATGTTCCATTCTCTGCAATTTACTTCCCTACTTACGCCAACATCAAATTGCACTTATTTAACTACGATCCTCACGATCCTAATAAGAAGCATTCGCTTAGCACGTGGCAATTGTTGGTTTCCGGTGCTATGGCTGGTGCTCCTGCTGCTTTCTTTACGACTCCAGCCGATGTCATAAAGACAAGATTGCAAGTCGAGAGTAAGAAGGGTGATGTCAAGTATAGAGGCATTACTCACGCTTTTGGTCATATTTTGAAGGAGGAGGGTGTTTCAGCTTTCTTCAAGGGATCCATTGCCAGAGTGTTTAGATCTTCTCCTCAATTTGGATTCACTTTGGCTTCCTACGAGCTCTTGCAGAGGCTCTTTCCCTTGCATCCTCCAAACACAAGAGAGTCCAATTTTAAAGCCATCAGTGGTTACCCTGGTGTTTATAACTTGACTAACGATCAAGTCTACAACACCGATCCAAGAGTCTTTTATTTAAATGAGAGTCAGTTCCCTAAAACTGACTTGAAGCCAACTCAAGCCTTGTCAAATGCTTTGATCACCTTGCCAGCTGATTATGTATACCGTTCCGCTGATGCCGTGAAGTTGTTGTTGGACATCGACTACAAGTTCGGTAACTTTGACCACAACGCTTACAACAACTATATTAAAAAATAGAATTATATAGAAACCTAGTTGTGAATCTAATGCCCTTAACGCCCTTATTACAAACTTATGCTCAGCTTCATTTTAGGTTCTATTATTTATTTTGTCGTTATTCATTAGTCTTGGAATATTAAAGTTTTGTTTGTAACACTTATTAGAAGAGTATTTTGTGTTTTAATTAGTCGCGGCTTTTGGTCTCTCTCTTTGGGGAGATTGAAATTAATGGTCGCAATTCGCATAGAATTGGACCTCAAGTTGAAGATTCGAAGTTTGCTAGGCGACTCTTCGATAAGTAATAGGTCTTCACACTTGTCTATAAGCGGCTTTGTTAGGTTGCCGCTAAATAGCAGTATATCCGAGCCGATTGAACTGAATTTGGAATTGGCGGTAAAATAATCAACAGAGACAATTGATTGAGTCGTTATGGCCCTAATTCTGAAAAAACACTCGGTTTTGCTTTTAACAGTTGTAATAGCAATACGCTCCACAAACAAACTATGAATAACATGCTTGGGAACATGCCATTTGAAGAAAATATTCTTCTTTTCATCATAGACAAAAATTACCTTGTGTACATTGAATATGATGAATCTTTCATAGGGGTGGATCGAGGAATACAATTGTAAATTCTCGAAACGTTTAAAGGGGATCTTTCTTGTAGCTGCGATGGTTAGAGGAGCTAGGTCAAATACAAAAAGGTACCCGTCATCGCATACGAGATACAATCTCAGAGCTGAGAACTGAGACACAAAGCGACTGGGCGGTGGTTTTTGTAGATTTTGTTGGATATATGCCTCTGCAATGGCTTCCTTCAATGTGGTTGTTAAGTTTTCTATACGATACCTGCCGCGATAGCATGACCACTTTTGTAAAGAGTATCCATTTTGATTTTGACAAAACACAAAGGTTCCGTTGTGGCATAAGCCAGTTATAGGACCGGCATCTAGGGGGTCATCAGACATGTGATGGATTCCCAAGCACATATGCGCCGACTCAGTACCGCTTAGAACATCAGCGACATAGTACAACTTTATAGCCAGATTTACAGCTATAAACACTTGTTCTTCATTAAGTCCTGCCCACACTGCATTGTCAAAAAGGGGGATGAGATTCGAGTGGGCTATTGCATGTTCTAGCCTCGATTGTAGAACTTCACTAATTGAATCCAGTCCCAACTTCAATTGAAGAATTTGTTGTGATAAGTCAACTGATCGAGATGTCAGTTGTGCATTTCGACTGATTTCTCCTAGGTCGACATTTAACTTGGGCCTCTTGTTTGATGATCGTGTCAGATTCTGTCTTTCTCGATTGTTAGATTGAATGCTATTATTTTGGTAGGCCGAATTGAATCTTTGGTCTCCATTCACTATTCGAAAATATTTCTTCTTCTCTTCATCAAAGTAAAACCCCGGTATCTCGCGGGCTGTCATTTATTACGTTCAATTCCATGTAGTTGTGGGATAAAGAAATGCTTCGCGTTGGCGATGAATCTAATACAGAGAGAAACTAGCTTCCAAAAATATATGTATCGGTATCAATAAGTTTCCAATTTAGTATGCTAGAAGTTACAGTAATTGACACCTTTTGAAAATTCATTGCTTTTACATATCACTGCCACTTTTAGTTTTGGTCCTCCGGAGTAGGAATCTGATGATTACTCATAGTCGTACTCCGTGTAGCTTTCCTTACTGTTCTTTTCTATAACATTTTTCATTTTGAGTTCGTTACGTTTCGTCACAAGCTTCTTTTCGAAACCGTTAGATCTATCGATTCCGTCCCAGAAGTAACCAGCAGAAATATTAAACCTATTCACAGGTTGCACTCCTTTCTCGTATATTGGTCGGCCTGTCACAGAACTTAATTGTTCTTCATCTTTGGAAGCAAACGCCGACAAAGGATCATCGAATTGATCTTTTTGCCTCATATGTTTAGCATACTCCTCGTTTGTCTTTGAATAGTCGAATCTCAGTGCATTTTCTAACTTCTCTGCGAAGGCTTCTCGTCGAATTTTATCAGCATCGCCTAAATTGATGGCTTCTCGTAGTCTAACCTTTTCTTCCTCTGCGTTTTCCTTTCTTTTGTTCATCTCTGCTCTTTTTTCATCTAGATTCACAATTCTACCACTTTGATCTCTATAGATTGTATCTCCTTGCGTTAACGGTTGTACCTTTAACATGCTTGAATCGGTAATGCTCTGTTGGGTCTCTTCTTGATTTGAAGTAGTCAAGTTTCGCTCCACCAAGTTGCCATTGTCGATTCTTTTGAAACCCATGTTTTGCTTGTGTGTGTTACTTGACTCAACCATGACAGGAGCATCCTCAGACTCTGTTTCGATTATTTGTTTACTATCCTCATCTTCGTTGATAGCTTCCGCATGTGGAGCCTGATTGCAAACAATCACAGGGGCAGATGAAAGGACACTCAGCGAAGGGTTGTCGCCACTGGATGTCTTCTTTTTCTTCTTTCTTTTTCTTGTGCCTTCATCCTTTTGAAGATATTTTGATAAATAATCGAGTCTAGCAGACATTACTTTTGGATGAGATTTTGCATGTATTCTACTCACTGTACAGAAATTCTGGGGTAAGTAATGCAAATGCATCAAAAGGACAAAAAGAAATTATGTTTTGACTCACATTGCCGATGTAAATTAAAGCGATTATACAAAAAGAAGATATATTACAAATTTCAATTACCATGTCCCATTCTAGTCAACTCGTTGTGAATTTGGGCCACAACTTCACAAAGCTCCATAAATAATTGATATTGGTTTTTGACCACATCTACAATACTGTAGATATCACTTGAACTTTCTGCATAAGCCCTCTCTAAGCCATTAATGGCAGCTGCACTTTCGTTCACTACTGTCTCATAGTTATCCACAATCTCCTTATATTTCTTGACTTTTTTGACAAAGAACTCATGAAGTTGAAAGGAAGAAGAGAGCTTTGTGCCTGGTGTCGAAAGCTGCACGATTAGATGCATGATGTTAGTAATATCGGTAGTAAGTTCGTCGTTGACTGCCTTTAGAGACTTGAGATGATCGGAATCAAACCTGAGAGCTTGTTTTATGGAAGAAAGTTTTGATTGTAAGAATTTTACATCGTTTGGGATGGACTTAATGAGCGCGTCATGCTTTTTCATATCCCCATTAAGAGTGGTAGCTATGAGATGTTGCTGATTTATGTATGCGTCGAATTGTGTCAATTCATTTTTTATTTCAGGCCCGAGGTCTCCGAATCTAGTCATTGCTGTGAATTGTGTTGCTTGAGCTTGAGGCGCATTTTGTGCTGCAAAGAGTGAGTTTGAGCCAGTGGTGCTGCTTGCATTGGCATTGCCGCCAAAAAGGCCACCAGACAGAGTTTGCTGGTTACCTCCAAAAAGGCCCCCGGTATTAGTACTATTATTCTGAGTGTTTGAACCAAATAGAGAGCCAGCAGTGGGAGCGGTCGATGTCCCTCCAAATAAGCCACCTTTATTTTGCCCTAAAAGGCCACCGTTAGCTGTGCTAGAATTCGCTTGCAGTTGACCAAATAGACCACCAGATGTAGATGTGGTATTGCCTCCGAATAACCCCCCAGTGGCGGGCTTTGGGACATTATTATTCACGCTTGAGAAAAGGCCGCCTGAGGGAGCTGAAGTAGTGGTGTTGTTGTTGTTGTTCCCGAACAATCCTCCAGATGTAGCTGTTCCTGTGTTGGAGTTACTGCTTCCTTGAAATAAACCTCCTGTAGTTTGCAAGTTGTTGGCGGGTGCAGACCCAAACAGGTTTGACGCATTCCCGAAGAGACCGCCAGCTTTAGGAGCAGTCGAAGCGGTACCACCAAACATGTTGTTATTGGGAGTAGTGCTATTGTTGTTTCCAAACAAGTTTGATCCCGTTGCTGCGGGCTTGTTATTACCAAACGGAGTTGAAGGGGTTGAGTTACCCGCAAGTGGGTTTTGTCCAATCAAGCCATTCGTTGAGCTTCCTCCAAATTGAGGAGCATTGCCTGAGTTTGCATTGCCTGAGTTTCCAAAGAGCCCTCCAGTAGAAGAAGCCGGTGCTGCTCCTCCAAACAACCCACCTGGTTTTTGAGCTTGCGATCCAAACATGCTGCACGACGAAGTAAAGAATGGTAGTCCTCCGGAATGTACTTCAATACAGTAATGCTTCTGAAAGATGAAACGAAGCTGAATGAGTGTAAATGAGTAGTTACTTCTAGTATGAAAGTTGAGTTGGTTTTTGTGTATAGCGAAAATTTAATCAATATGCAGTACATATTTTTACACTTCAAAGTAGGATCGATTTCATAAATATTTCATATAAATTGGAAATAGATAGACCTTTATTTATTCAATTATCAAATTCCTCAACTAATCTTTGATATACTGTGTGCTCGCAAACGTACACTTGAGATTGGTACAGAATAAGAGATTACTACAGAAGAAGAGATCAGGGCAGATAGACCTGAAATGACGAGGGATTTTTAAAATTGAGTCTTTAGAAAAACAGTGGATGTACTTTTTTACAAATAAATTTAGATATAACGTATTTAAATCGTCAGAACGAACACAACCTAACTGATTACATAAAATCATTGAATACAACTAGCCGTGTTGAAAGAGCTTGAAATCAATTATGAATTCAATTCTTAAGAGATTATTCAAAAAACTACATTACAAAATAATTAATTTCTCAGATCATGTCGAAAGTATTCTCTTCTTTTTAGATAAATGCTCAAATCCATGTAAAGTATAAGCCGAGCTTTCAGAATGATTCATGTCTATTCCACAGAAAAAATTGCTTCAGCCACCAGAACATTAATTAACTATATTTTTATGATCTCCGTTTTCAAAAGTTGAACAAAAAAATAAAATGTTAATATTAGTATGTATCAAATTCCCTCCCAAAAAGAATGTTTGGTCATGCATATACAGCTGTTGCACATGCAGTCCTTGATTTCAATTTTTTTTGCAGCCACTCATTCCTAACTGGTATCATTGTATGCAGGCATGTTTTTTCTTACGCATCAGCATTGAACGCGTGGAGTTAAGAGTTCTTCATGGATCAAGCTACCCAAATTGAAGCTTCCGTCGCTTCTATCCAACGCGAGCTTGCTCGTATCTCGCGTCTGGTCCAAGTGTTAGCCGTGAGGCCTTTTCAAAGGGATGACATGCAGAATAAGCTCGTTGAAGAGTTTAATGTAAAGCTACGATCATTCAAGGCAAAAAATCAGTTATTGAGAACAGAAAATGAGGCTCTAAAGCAGCAGGTGAATTTTTTACAAAACGCATTAGATAAAATGGAGATGAAGCTATCTTCTGTTCAACAATTGGCCACCTCGAGTTCGTCGCAGCATCGCAAACGGATGAGAACTGGCTCTCTTGAGCCAAAAGAACCTGTAGAACCATCTATTCAGCTCAGTTCAAAAACAGTGATGTGTCCTCCTAGAAACAAGAGACGAACAACTGGCTCTAGAGACTCGGCTATGATGTCGAGTCCCATAAAGATCGACGAACCGGCACAATACGGCAACGAGAACGTTGAGACGCCTCGCAACAAGTCTCCCATGGAAAAGGGATCTCCTCGAGAACTCACCAGCTCGCAGTTTAACATGCTCCCAACTCAATATTCAGACGCAAGCAGTCTGCCCAAAAAAGGTTTTGACTTTGGCAAACCTGCGAACCGTAATACTTCGCCCGAGATACAAACAGATGGTATTCCAAGTGAAAGTGACGATGACGACTTCATCGTAGACTCTCAAGAAGAATTTGAGCCAATTAATCCTAGAGATGAACTTTCCAAAGAAGTCTCAGATACCGAAAAGCCAATCTATCCGAGTAATTACACTGCTCTTCAACGAGCTGACTTTCTTAGAACTTATTATAGACTCAAATTTGAAGACAAATCCATTAGCTTCGATTTGCTGACAAATCCAGTGACAGAGAAACCATGGGTTTTGAATGACTTTGTTCCAAATCCTCATTGGAGGCCAACAAATAACAAATTTAATAACCTACAAGTAAAAACAAAGATTCAGGAGAGAAAATACAATGATTTTTTTAAAGAGGCGGGATACGGTGCTAAACCCAATGGCCCGATGTGGACAGACTCGGCGGGAGATAAAGCTTCTGATAGCATGGATGAAGATTATGTCAAGTCACAAATTATGGACAAGTACCTGTCGCCACCCGGATACATGGTCGGCGACTTTCTTAGCACGCAAGAGGCTGCGGAAAACAAGGCCAGAGCGAAAAGCAAGGAACTCGAACGGGTAAATAGACGGTTTCAAAGTGCAATGAACGGAGGCGAGTTTATATTCTTTGAAGATATTTTTAACACAATGGTACGTGCTGGCCGCGTCAAATCAAAAGGGAAGAAGGTATAAAGGTATTTCTATTCAATTTAATATTATGCCTATTTTGTAATTCTGTACTTTGACAATTTAAGAAATGTAGAATGGGAAGTCAATGTGAAACAAACTCAATAATCCGATAGTAAACACTACTTACTCAAGAGTGCGAATCGAGGCGCAATTTACACCAATCTTATTAATGACATTAAAATTTGTTTCATGCTTTGTAATGAATACATGATGTGACCAATCAGTTCATTCAATGTATTTGCCAAGGTCTGCGACCATTCGTATAAAGAGGGATCCTTTACTTAGGACTTTGTTCATATATCACAGTCTGGGTGGCCAATGACAATAAGGCGAGTTGATTGCCACTTAAAAGAGCCAATTTCAGTATAGGAAGCCTCAATTAAAGAGGCTAACTCGTGTCGAACTTGTACACAAATGCATCTACCCACCTCGTTTTCGTCCCAAAAGGGACCCCTTAGAAAGTGCTCTGAGCCGAAAATAATGGTAAATCCTTCTTACTTAACTAAATCTTATTGAATTTTACTTGGATTTCCACCTAAAATTTTCTTAAGGCTCTTGTTTCTCTTACAATTCTTTCTCTTTTTGCTCAACTGGGTATGGCATAGGTTCCAAACCTGTCTAGAAAGAAACCAGCTGCAGTCAAGCCCTAGGCCCGAGCGCCAAAAATAGCATATATCTCAGCATATATAGCCGTTAACAACTCCCTAACTTGAAAATATTTCTTAAAAGCACCCAAGATAATTTCAATAATTATAAAATCTCCAAATTTAATAATCGTAACTACTATTGACCAAGTCTACAACCCTTCTAACCCAACCCTTATTGCTTGACGGACCTGCAGGTAAGCCCTGTCTCCGGCCTTGGGTCTAGTACAGTGCCTGCGGGATGCTATCTGCCCTTCGCAGGTAAACCAGGCCCTATACACCATCTTGGACAGTGTCACCCTTAAAGAATTTCGTAAGGCCCCGTCATTTTCTTAAATTGTATGGAACTCTTTTACTCTTGGGCACAATAATCATCCTTCCATCCCAGTTCATTCGAGAAAATCAAAAACATAATTCACATAACAAGCTGAACTATCCTTTCTTTCCAGACTCTGTCTATAAGGTTCTTGGATCTACTCTTTGATCTGCCTTGACCCTAAGGGCACTGAAACTTCATCCAGTTCAAGTTCTAATCCATAAAACTTTCTTCGAATTCGTCAAATTCCATTTCTTGATCCCATTTGTTTCATTCTTATACAAATTTATCTGTTTAGCATCTCTGGTTCTTCTCTTTTTTTTTTCTGTTCTTTTATTGCCTCTCCCAATGACCCAATCCCACTATGGGGCTTCTGACCCAAAACCCCATGTGCGGTCACACTCCCACAATTTATCCATAAACTCCATTTCTTCCATCCCAGAGCCAACAACTCCTCCGACGGTTGCTGTGGGTTCAAAATCTTATTTGTGGGACTCGCACAAAATTAATACTGGTGTGATTTTGCCGCTGTTCAACCTAAATGATCAACCGAGACAATTGACCACGGAGAATTTAAATACCTCAGAATCTGACTCGGTCTCATCTTGGAAATGCTCCTATACTACTGGCAAAATTGATAGGGACTATTTGGCTTCCATAGCTAAAGCTCCATTGTCCCTGATAACCCAAGACATTCCTCGCTTAGCCAAGGATCAATATGGATGCAGATTCCTTCAAAAGCGCATCGACCAGAGTATCGTTACAAATGCTCAGGCACGCCGGTCAAACTTTCGTATCATTTTTAATGAGATCCTGCCAATGTTTTACGAGCTAATCATTGACCCCTTTGGTAACTATCTTATTCAACGGCTAATCGACTACTGCTCAGAGAAGGATTTGGAATTTATATTAGAGTCTTTGAGTTCTGATCTTTGCCTGATCTCTGTAAATCAGCATGGAACTCGTGCCTTACAAAAAATCATCGAGAAGATGAACAATGATTATCAATTATCGTTTCTCGTCAAAGGCTTGGGCCCACACATCATTCAATTGATTAAGGATCTCAATGGGAACCATGTCATTCAAAAAATTTTGAATAAATATCTCCCTGAAAAATGCCAATTCATTTATGACTCGATAATTGATAACTTGATGGTCGTAGCGACCCACAAGCATGGCTGCTGTGTTTTACAAAAATGCTTAAATCATGTCAATTCTGACCAACTCTCTGCTTTTGCAGACGCTATTTTAAATTATGAAACTTTTGTTCGATTAGTGAATGATCAATTTGGAAACTATGTTTTACAGTACCTCATTTCGATCAATTCAATCGAGGTGGATTGCAGGCTTTTCCAAAACCTTGTTAGAAATGGATTGGGTGACTTGTGTAACTTGAAATTCTCATCAAATGTCATCGAAAAATTATTGAAAAACTGTTACGTCAATGAACCGGTCCTGAGCTCTTTTTCTGAATTGAAGTTTACAATAATTCGTCTGATTTTTTCAACAGACATAAACAAACTCATCAATGATCCATATGGTAACTATGTTGCCCAAACATTGATTGACGTACTCATTCATTCTAAAGTAAACTACTTTATTGGGACTTCTGTCGGGAACTCAGAAGTGATGCCAGTATTGAGAAGCTTGCTTCTGGAAGACAAAATCATTGCTGATGATACAACTTCTCTTCAGGTAGAGATTATTCGAAGGTGGTTTGGCAATTGCAAAATTGTATCCTCTTTTGGTAAAAGAATTCAACTGAAAATTGCAATGATTTTGAATGGAAATTCCAAACCTATGGTTCAAAGAAGGTCGACTCTGTTCGGTCTGAACAATATTGCAAATGGCATGTTTAACCAGCAAGCTTATAATTCACAAAGGGCAAATCATTTCGCAATTGCCACTGCTCATCAAAAGAATAATCCTCCTGGGTTTGGTAATCGTATTTATAGTCAACCTCTTTTGGATGTCACTGTTCAAAATAATTACAATTTGCGTCCAGAAACTTATCGCGGGTATCAAACTCCCGTTTCTCACCTTGTCGAAAGACAACGCCAAGGGGTACCTCATAATGTAATGCCGTTTCCCAAAGCCTCTGGTCTTAAGCATGATCCATCGGGTCCGAAGTCTGTATCCTCGGTTGGTGCTTCTGACTCTTCATATAATTTTTGTGTGCCCACACCGGCTATATCAAGATATGCAAATACTACACCGCAATATGGGCGTTCTCAAACGCCCATGAGTATGAACCTCAACGAAGTGCGTCAAATGAGTCCTGGGGCTTCTCCCGCCTTTACTGGTGAATATTCTGATGGTATGCAATATATGACCCCTAGTGGCTCCACCAATGGATCTTTTGCCAGGATAAATACTATCATTCCAAGTCAAGGCACCATAAATGGCCACGGAAGAAGCAGCTCCTATAACGGTGTCAATTTTTCAACTCCTTGGTAAGCTATTATCACTCCTCTGCATTACACTTTCAATTATTATCTCAGCTTTGCTGCGTTCCAAATTTGTATGTAACTTGAATTACACTTCTTTCCTCACGGGTAAAAATAGTATATAAAAACAAAATTTACGTCATTGCTTTAGTTCATTATAAGTTGTATTTCTAATTTTATGTGGGATTCTTTCACTTCACTGGCGCTTCTTAGCTCTATCCCAAGCAGAAGCAGCCTTTCTCTTCCTGCTTGTTCCATCTTTCAAGTCTCTATTAGAATTGAACATTGACCAGTCTTCACCGGCGAAATTATTAACTCTTTCTGCCATTTTTTGTTTGAATGTTTTCTTGGTAGCAGTGTTTGGCAATCTGGTGAAATTACTTTCCTCGTATCTTTGGATTTCTTTCTCTTTTTGTCTTTCTCTGCTGGTCTTAACACCTCCACGTCCTTTATCTACAATCGTGGAACCAATAGAGTTCTCGGCTTGAGGCAAATCAGATGCTTCTGCCAAGTATTCCTCCATACTCTGCAATTTCCTGTTGTGTTGTTTAGGGCCGGCGCGATCATCGAAGTTGGCACTTGGGGGTGCAACCGCAGAAATCTTAGGGGGCTTATATTTCTCCTTTGATTCCTCTTCTGTTGAAGCAGTTGCTTGTTTCTTCTTAGTAGATGGAGCCATCTTTGCCAAGGCGGCCGCATCAGGTCTATACGAAAGAGCGTCTTCATCATCTTCAGAGTCACTCTCAGAATCTGAATCATCTTCAGAATTCTCGCCGTTTGTAATTTTGCTCTCGGCCTCTTCAGTAACTTTCTGCTCCAACTTAGAGGACTCCTCTTCCATCCGGTGGAAAGATCTGACCATTTTATCTAGCTGATACAGGAGTTTTTTTTCCAAAGGCTTAATACCTTTCTCCAATGTAACTCTTTGTTCTATGCTTCCTTTAACTGCTATCTCTTTTTTCTCCTCCGTGCCTTCCTGCTCCATTCTAGTCAAATGAGAAAGTATGACCAAAGTCAAGTTATTTACGTAAGACAATAGAGAATTACTTTTTAGTGAAATTAATGACATTCCTTCTAGCTCATATTTGCCGTCGCTAAGGATCTGCTTAATAATTGGCGGGAGAAGTAGCTCAGAGTCATCGAGGAACTTGGATTTAGTGTCTTCAATTGCACTCTTAGTCTGATCTAAGGACTGCGAAATCTCTTTGAGTAATACATCAAGTGATTTTTCTGACATAATAGTGCGATGTTTGTGAATACTAAATAGTTCGGGATGGGGGTTTAGTGTTTCACGTTATGCGATGGTGTTTTAAAATTACTTTGGGGGGTCATCGCGATGCCCTGAGCAGCTACAGCGACACATACACTACAATACCCACAGAAAATCAAAGGACTTGAGTAATGATTATTATGAAAATTCTGTACTTTTTGGATTGCTCTATTTTTTTTTCGAAGTAACTTTTTTTTATTAGGGATGAAAGTCGAGAATCACATCATTGCAACTCACGATGAGCACATGATCAAACATGTGCTCCACGCTATTTTGATGCCAAAAAATTGGGATAAGGTTTTTTTTTAAAAAAATTATTTGTGACATATATTTTTATGTGTTTCTAGATATTAATTGAATTGTAGTTGTACTTCACCAAAAGTAATTAATCTTGTGTGCAGGTTTTACCCCATCTCATCCTCATCGCTTTATTTTTCGTACTAGGCCATATACCAATACCTAGCCAACATGCCTCAAAACGAATATATCGAGCAACATATCAAGCAACATGGTCGTAGACTCGATCATGAAGAAAGAAAAAGAAAAAGAGAAGCTAGAGAAGGTCACAAGGTGGCCAAGAATGCACAGACCTTGAAGGGATGGAGAGGTAAGCAATTCGCAAAGAAGCGTTACAGCGAAAAGGTTGCAATGAAAAAGAAGATCAAGGCTCATCAAGAATCGAAAGTTAAGGGTCCATCTACGCCAATGGAAGATAGTGGTGAAGCGCTTCCTACTTATTTGTTGGACCGTCAAACGAATAACACTGCAAAGGCTATTTCTACCAGTATCAAGCAAAAGAGAATGGAGAAAGCTGACAAGTTTTCTGTTCCTTTGCCTAAGGTTAGAGGCATCTCTGAAGAGGAAATGTTTAAGGTTATAAAGACAGGTAAATCTAAGACTAAGTCGTGGAAGAGAATGATCACCAAACATACCTTTGTGGGCGAAGGTTTTACTCGTCGTCCCGTTAAAATGGAAAGAATCATCAGACCATCCGCTTTGAGACAGAAAAAGGCAAATGTTACTCACCCAGAGTTGGGCGTCACTGTATTTTTGCCCATTCTTGGAGTCAAGAAGAACCCACAATCTCCCATGTACACTCAATTGGGTGTCTTGACAAAAGGAACAATTATTGAGGTCAATGTCTCCGAATTGGGATTGGTTACAGCTGGTGGTAAAGTTGTCTGGGGTAAGTATGCTCAGATTACTAATGAGCCAGACAGAGACGGATGTGTAAATGCCGTCTTGTTGGTTTAGATACATATAAAGCATTCATTATTTAGTTCTGAGCATTGTTTGGGGTATTTTTGTTGAGATTTTGTCGCTTTCTTAACTCCCATGTTGGTAGTCATTTATTGCCATGTTGCATTAGCAAGTTTTTAATACATAAACATTAACGAAGTTTTGTTAACAAGTAAGTATTATAAGAATTTTTTTCAATCAATGAATATGTCGTATTTGAAGAATTATATCCTGCGAAAACTGTTTGAGCCATCGGGAAGTTTGAACTCGCAATTGAGAACTCAGCTAAGAAATACGTTATCAAAAAGATCAGGGCAATGAACAGCTTGCTTTCCAACGGATCGTAATCCACAATTTATAATCAATTTTGCATTTTCACGGATAACCTCCCATTGACTTGTCAACAAAGTGGTCCCAACAAGAAAACACAACCCAGCTATATTCTCTTTTTTATCTATTGCGGGAAGTTTCTGACAGTACGCTTTCATTTCATCATTTAGTGGGAAGCTTCTTGACGGTGATTTGAGATGAAGAACATATAACCCATCGGATTCAGATGGCTTTGTGAGGCGCACAAATTCGTGTCTCATGCGGGCCAAATATTGGAATCCGTTTTCTTCGCAAAGCCCGATGACTTTTGTATAGTTACGCAAATCTGCCAAGGGCCAGATATCAGCACCTTCATTAAACTTTTGAGACTCCGGACCACAGGTAGCAAACGTGTAACACCATAAAACTAGGGTTGCAATGCTGACAGCATACATAGAATCGAAGAAATCAAAATCAGCTTGCCATGCTTGAGCCCATTGCTGCTCAGTCGATTCGCCAGTTTCATCCATGGGAGCTAATAATACTCTCCACAATAGCCAATAACAATGAATTACGCTCCTAGCATTAGAAATATCACTGATTGATTCCATCCACTTTCCCAGGTTCCATATAGTATGCAACTTGCGTTGAATTAATTGTTGATCCTTTAAAGTCGCATCAACGCTCATGTTTCTGGGAGATCCTCCGTAAATAGCTATATCGTAATGGTTAATATCGGATAATCCGATAATCTGTAGCAAATGAAACATCGGAAACTTGCAACGAACCAATTGAGTTGGAAATATTGAATCAGTAGGAGGGGTAGTTGCTGTGGAAAAGAGCTCGGACTCACAATTATCCAAAGCCTTCATAAGAATCTCCTTCCACAAGGAATTTCTTTTTTTATCAGATGGAGCGAGCATTGCGGTGAAGTTATTCTGGAATTCAGACAGTTGCATCAGATGCATAAGAGAGGACACGCCTCCAATCAAAATATTCTTTATAAATACACTTGTTCTTGCAAAGGACACTTTTTCGCGTTGAGCTTTAAGAATTCGCTTCATTGCGTTTAGAAAATTCATCCCTGGTCTGATACGATTGAGATCTTTTACTCCTCTCCCTAGAAGATGAGAAGACCTATGTAGCTTTTTCTGCCGTTTCACCACTTTTTGGAAAGAACCATTAACCTCATCGTTGTTCCACAATTGCTCTTCGTCGCAAGGTAAATTGAGAAGTTGAAGCTGAAAAAACGGTATTTGAGGGTTATGACGGAATTTGATGTAGTCTATTACGTCCAAGTAGAAAGTCATGAATGTAATTCGTTTCATTGACTCCGATTCGACCCATTGACGGAATAACGCTCTATCTGAATTTACCTGGTCTTCAACGTCGCTAATGCCATCAGAGTTTTCATCTTCTCCCCCACTTGTGGCCGTATCACTAGCCGAAGTTGCTGCTTTATTTGTTACAGCAGGGTTACCACCAAGAAATGGGGATCTTCTCAAGAGTTGGACGGTTGTACCATGATGTATGTGGGCCCTTTCGTGCATGTCTCTCAGTAAATGGTTCTTCTCGCACCATTCTAGCAAATTCAATGCCTGAAGTATCCAAACCTTTACTGGTGATTTAAACTCCGAATGTTGAAATAGGACAAAACGAAGAGGTTTGATAATTTTCATGCAGAATTTAAATTCAGGAGACATTTTCTCTTGTAAAGAGTACAATGTCGAGGTTGATGAGTACATGCTTCCAACACACACCATCGCAAGAAGTAAAATGGGCTCTGCAGATTCCGTGGAGAAACTGGGACGATGCAAGATCGAAAACTTTGGCTGGAATATGTCCCAGTAACACTGAAGAAAGAAAGAGAATCTATCTTCAAGCGTACTAGAATCTGTAGAAGGGAAGATCGCTCGAAGCTCTTTCTCGTTAAGTGACGGAATCAGTTCAATCATACGCCCTAAAGTGAAGCTATTGATATAAACTTGTCTATTCTTCGGCGAGTTAATCACAGTAGCAAACATTCTAGCATGACTTTCAAACAAGTCTTGGGTGTTTTCAAGTCCCGAAACTTCGTTTATTGACTTTGGAGTAAAGGACTCGTTGGACTGTGACGGTGAACTAGACGATACGGTGGACGGAAGTAAGCCCAAGAGCCCCATAGAATTTTCGTTTGGAGATTTATTGAGAATATCTTCCAAGGGGTTATCATTATTGAAGAAGTAATTCAAATCTTGGAGGCCGTTGCTGTAAAACTGGTCCTTCGGAGCTGGATAATAGAAAGGGGTCCATGACGACTCACTAAGGTCTTGGTGTCGTGCTGGTATGCTACGTGTTGTATTTTGGGGATCATTAGAATCATTGGCGTTAAATTGGGGCTGACCTGTTCCGGCAATAAAACTGTGCTGGCTTGCCTCATTAGACGGAAGACCGTGAGAATTATATGATTGTGGGTCTCTTTTATCATTAGTCATCTGCTGCGCATCTATAGCTGGGGATTGTGCATAATACGAAGAGGTATTTGAGCTGTACTCTAAACCACTCGCAGGCATTAACGGCATTTGGCTATTTGTCGTCACTGAATTAGCGCCTTCGTCATTGTCTGTGAAGAGCCAAGATATAATGTCTCCCTCCGAATAGGGCACTGTAGTAGCTGTCCGGTATAAGTCACGTTTATTATTGTTGGATCCATAATTTTGTTGAGAGTAAAGATTAGGCTGAATCCCGTTAGAAGCTGTATAAGTGTTCGTTGGATTATGTGGTGTTGTGTGATTAGGGCTGGGGAAGGCATTGGCTCCCTGTTGGTGGGATATAGGTGACTGGTTTTCGGGAACTAAAGGTTGTGTCTCTTGAACCGGTAGAAGTCCTTTACTTTGTTGATTTGGTCCATTTTCAATACTCTCACCCAATCGAAGGTTGTTTTGAAACTGACCGAGAGAAGCGGTGGCCGGATTTAGTGGTACCACATTTGGGGCTTTTGGCTTGATGAACTGCGTAATCGGGTTTACTGGGCCTGAGTCGTTTGGTTCCACGGCAGTTGCCTCGGCTGGGGATTGAGACGATCTATCTGCTAATTGTTTTGACAAAGAATCGGATTTCTCGGCCAAATGTCGCCTATAATGCCTCTCCCGGAGATCTTTACGAACGAACGTTTTTCCGCATTCTCGGGTTCTGTTGAGAAGATCTTTGACGGTGTATTTGCATACGAAGACTTCTTTAGGTTTATGATTGAGGAAATGCCTACTTAGGTGGTCAGCTCTGGTAAAAACCTTGGAGCAATCCGGACAGGGGAATGACCCAATGATCCTCTTTTTCTTTTTTGGTTGGTCAGTGGGCTCTGTTAGTGGCTCGCCCTTTGTAGGGCTCATGGTGTATTAATGACAATGACTAGAGTTTGAATTGTGAGGGGTATAGATAAGAGCACTTTACAGACATGTAACTCTGACTTGCTTTAACTTTGAAGATGAGATAAAAAAATTCATATATGTGAGTAATTGAAAGCTTTCAAAATAATAAATATGTTCATTATGTAACGTTTGATAAGTGACGTTATGATCTTACTAATTTCGTTATAATTAGATATACTTGGAGCCAAGTGGATAATAAAGAAAAAATTAAACATCGACGAATCTCAAAGACTTGCTCTTGGATTTGGGAGTTTGATTGTTAACACTTTCTTTCGTTCTCATATTATAACTCACAGCTGCTTCTAATAGCACTTCAAGTTCTTTCATGTCTTTTTGCGTTAGTTCAGTCTTTGAAGGCATTTGTTGAGCAAACTCACGACGCATCGCATAATAACATGCCGTCACGTTCATATTGAAAGCTGTTTCTTCGAACTTCAGTATTATGGTGTCTTGTTGAGTTGAATATTGACTCTCGCATTGTTCAGCGCGATAAGACATGACGTCGGAAAGATTCATACCAAAGAAGGATCCAGGACTGAGCCTCCAGATTTCTTTAAATAAATTGTAAAATGTTGGGTTTTCTGGATTCTGCTTACCGTCGTAATCTCCAACAACGCTATCCACGATAGCATCTTGATATCGATCAAAAGCTAAGATTTCATGTTTGTAGATAATTTCGTCCAAAACAAATATTAGTATTTCCTTCAACTCTCCGCTCTCTTTTGCTGAAAGTAGATCTTGGCATAGACCCAAAGTGTTGGGAGAGGAAAATCGTTGAAGGAAGATATTGGTTCCATATGTTACCGACTCGACTACGATTTCATCCAAATATTCATTTGCATCGATGCCGGCCTTCCGTTTTAGCAATGTCATGAATATATCGCTTACCAATTTGATTAGTTGTTGGCTGTTGGAACAGTCTGGGGATTTGATTAAGATGGAATGTTTCGATTCTGGAAAATGTAAAGAGTCCAGTGAGACCTCGTTTTTAGAGATCAAACCAGAATCTACCAGTTTAATGTGTTTATCAAGATCATCCGAGATTGGTTTCTGTCTGAACCCTTCGTAGGCCCACAGATCACTCAAATGCAATAAAGCATCCGCTATTCCATCGCGGCATGAATTTCTTGTGTCTTTGAGAATCGGATTAGAACATTGTTTGAAGGGAAAAGATGATAAGAGATTATCTCGCTTAAGCTTAGGCTTATCGTTTCTAGGGGTCACTCCAGAGACAGTTTGACCCAGACTTTGAGGAGCAGCCGCCTGATATTGACGACTATGCTGTTGAACATAAGATAGTACGTGGCTGTTTATCGCCATAGCCACTGAACTGACGGCAATATGCCTAAATTTTTGAAAATCTCAGGGATCTTATCGTAATGATGTTTTGTAATTTCGCCGCCAAATGCGTCAGATGAGCCACGTGACGTCAAGGAAATTGGTCTGGCCAGGAAATGAAACTCTAAAAGCCAAAATGCCGAAACTGTGCTTAAGCTGAGCGATTTATAAAACAAGTTTTTCGAGTGTGTTAAGTTATTTATTTTGGGTCTTGAAATTCTCGGTACTGCCGGCTTAGCCGTCATCTTTGGGGGTTCTCCACATTTCAAGCGCCTAATTTAGCCCATCGTGCAGGCCAAAATTTCAAACCGTTGTATGGCAAAAGGAGACTAGTAGCCCTTATTTCGTATATTGTTCTTTGATACTATCTTCTATTGATCTTGAAAAGGACACAGAAATTGAGTTAATAATGAATTGGTTACTTTGAGACTCCTTTAACTTACTATGCTGTTGTTTTTTGACAAGTTCGGGCCACAGGAGCGCCCTTTTGGCTGTGATGACGCCTCTTCAGTTAAGCGGGCTGGTTTTCGGATTCGGTATTTTTACCGGTTCTATTCTTTCAAAGTGATTATTTTATTCATCTACAAATCTGAGTTTCTTTAACAAGGGTCTTTTTTTTCAAGCAATTGAGTTCCCGGGATTTAATTAATTTGCAACATTTTTAATTTGAATGAAAATACCAAAACAGGACAGAAATTAGAAAAATGTTATAAAACTATGAAACCTCAACCATCGAATGAAAAAGTGAGGAAAAATTTGTCATGATAATAGTTATGGAATTTTGCCAATATTTGGATGAAGTGACTTGTTGTAGATCGAAAGGTTTATGAAATGGCTTTGAAAAAATATGTCATAAACGCAAAATTAACCAAAGACAATGTGCTTATAAGTCAAAAGACAAAAAGAAGGACAATTTAAAGAAATATTACTGAATGAACAACTTGTTGACAACGTTTAATATGACTATACACTGATACTTCATCATATTTCAAATAGCTAATATGAACTTTCATTATGCAACCTATCATGAAGATGCCATGAATTAGCAATGGCTATGCATCCAAAGATTTTGTGAGTATACAGAGTCACAGCCCTGGTTATCGATGACTTTGGATACCCTTAGCGTACACACAACAAGCGAAAATAATGAATACAACGGTGAAGCGATTGACAAATTAGTTTTGCTAAATCAGTAATGTACCAAACTTTAAGAGCGCGTACCAACTTACATATACTGTTGTCTTAAGTTCAATATAACATTTTTGCGCTCTTGATCCAACGAATTGAACTGTTCCATAGGCATGGACAACACATCGGCGATAACATTTGCTTCGTTTGGTGACAAGTTTGCAAGCTTGGCCTGTGTCGAAGGAGGCAAATTCGGCCATCGAGAAGCTTGAGGCTGTGACATATTGGGAGGTGGTGTGACCTGATTGTTACCTTGCATATTTACCTGTTGCTGATTAAAGCCTCTGTTGAAATTACCTTGACCTCTAAAGTTTTGTAGGGGAGGCGTGTTTTGATGGCCTTGCTGCTGAAAGTTTTGACGGTGATTAAAAGTTTGCTGTTGGCCGAAATTTTGCTGTTGGCTATAATTTTGCTGTTGACTGAAATTTTGTTGTTGACTGAAATTTTGCTGCTGGCCGAAATTTTGTTGCTGGCCAAAACTCTGCAGCAGTTGCCCATAATTAGTTCTATTAAAATCCTGTTGAGGAGCTTGATGGATAGAAGCAGCGTTGTACTGGTTCAGAGAATAAGAATTTTGAAAGTTAGGAGTGGGCTGCACAGCAGGAGCAACTGCTTGCGGCAAGGCCCCGCCGGATTTCATAGTTTCTTGAATAACGGCCTCATCAATGAAACCCATGAGTAAAAGGGCCTGCGATGCAGCAGCAGCTAGTTGAGGCGACAAATGAAGGACCTCAGCGGCTCGATTGACCTCGCCATTACTAAGCATAACCTTCAAATTTGCAATTAATTGAATGAGTTCTACAGGCGGAAGCAGAGACAATGTTTCACTGATTTTGTCTGGGACTGTAAACGGGAGTTTCATAGGTACCGGAAGTACTTCTGTTGCCTTGAGGAACTTCTCAGGAACATCTATTGTTTTAGCCTGATTAATAGATGGAGGTGGAGGGGGCGGAGGTGCTTGTGAATCATTACCCATTCCAGGCCTAGTTTGCGATTGATTATACTGCTGTTGTTGAGGATCAATACCATTGAATGAATCGGTGGACTGAATTGGTGCAAGAATGGCCTTCTGGGGAACAAAATCGGGTGGGAACTGCATCCCAACAGGCATGGCAGCTGGGTTCAGTGTAAGAGGCTGTCTATTTGGAATGTTGGCATTCTTATTTGGCTCCTTCGAAAGATCAGCTTTGAATCTCCTGAAGTAACCAGTCATAGGATTCTTTACTTGACTTTTTAGCAATACAGCAATAGCGTTTTGTGCTTGTTGAGGTGTCTGGTATTCAATAAATGCGTATCCTTTATTTTTGCCGTAGTGGTCCATGCTGAAGTGAATGTCCAAGACAGACCCAAGGCTGCACACAACAGCCCGAAGATTTTCCTCATTCCAGTCAAAGGGTATCAGACCTAAATATATGATTGTCTGTAACGCGAGGTTCACGTCTTGTTGCCCTAGATTTCGTTGCATTGGTTCTATTCGTCTCGATCTATGTGGAAGTGCGAAGATGGGGGCCATATCAAAGTGATAATGTAATTGACTTGCAAAAAACCGGTAATTTGTTACAACCTTTTTCTGATTTTGATTAATTGCTAGGAAAATTAGTGAAATTGTATTAAGAAAAAAAAGAATTTAGGTAGCTACCAAAGCCAAACTTATCTTGTCTTGTTGAAAACTAACATTGACACTAAAGAAAGCTCATCTACAGTAAAAGAAACGGTTCGAATTTGCATCAAAGTGATAATTGATTTAATTTACACAAGATGTACAGCTATTATAATTGTCTTTTGGCGCAAAGAATCTGCGATTAATCTATAATACCATAGGAGCCTTTGCTAATTTCATTTTGAATATCCCTAATAGCTTTAATTTGGTCTGCATCAAGCCCCTCGAAGTCATTGTCTTTTAATGACTTCACAGAGACGAGTAATTGTACATGATCTGGGCTCAACACTTCTAAGTCTGGCTGTTGACGATTGAGACATAGCGCAATTTGATCCTTAGTAGAAACATTTGTCATCAAACTAGTTTCAACCAAAGCGTGTGACAACTGTGGGTATTGATCTAGCAATTTCTTCATTAGCTGTGGGTTTTCAAGACTCATCAGTCGTGCCTCTTTGAGCAATTTTGACGCTTTTTGCAGGTCTAACTTAGAGAGGAGATATGCAATTACTTGTTGAGGGTTTTGAGAAGGATTGATTTGAATACCAAGAGGCAAGGGAGGTAATGTGCTATGGCTAGAGAACTCTGGAATGGGGTCGTAGGAATTATTGTCACTTGCCAAGGAGCATCTGATGTATCTTGTTCCCACATTTGCGTTATTCAAGTTTCTAACAGCGGAAAGCGCCGTTTCGTGATCAGCGTATTGTACGTAAGCCGAACCCTTGGATCTTCCTGTTGCAGAATCAAATATTAGCTTGAGGTCCGATATAGGACCAATAGACTTTGCTATTTCCGCCACCTGCTCCTCAGAATACTCAAAGGGTAAACTGCTGATATATACAATTCTATCTTTGTCTTCACTCATCGCAAAATCGCAGAATGCTTAGTTGTTATTGATAAAGGTGAACTCAGTACCCCATAAAAGTAAGCTGCACCAAGAGAATTGACATCATGAAATTTGAAATTGAAAAAAAAAGGATAATGATTTTAAAACAAAAATTAGTCATTGATTGTTTAAGTTTACTTTTTTTGCCCCTTTTGATCCGCCTCATCTCCCTGATCATCGGGTCTCCGCTCGTTTATCCATCTTCTATCTCTCTTTTGAGCGCTTCGAATTATAGAATGGACGTAAAGGAGATTAAGTCAACAGTGTCAAACTTAGAGAAAAGCACTGATAATGAGACCATCTTGAAGCTTTTGAACATTCTAAATGATGGTGTCCAGCCTTCCGAAAAGCTCTTAAGAGAGACTAAAGTTGGTGTCGCTGTTAACAAGTTCAGATCGAACTCCAGTAGCGAGATCAGCAATCTTGTAAAGAAAATGATTAAGAAATGGAAGGAAGTTGTTCAAAGTGAAAAGTCTTCCAAAAAACAAAAAGAAGTTGCCGCACCACCTGCTGCAGCTGAGATAAAGAGACCCGAAGCTGGTTCTACAAACAGTAAATTCCACAACGGTCCAAGAAATCCTAAAACTGATGGTGTAAGCACTACTATTTACGACAACACAACCCGTAACGGATCTCTTTCGGCATTGTACACGGCATTGGCAATTGAAAGAGATGATGACAGCAAAAAGATTCTTGCAGTGGCTAAGGAAATCGAACTGGAGGTTTTCAAATCCGAATATTCAAGCGTCAACGATAGCTACAGAAATAAACTAAGAACTTTTACAATGAATCTTAGAAACAAAAGAAACCCTGACTTGAGAGGCAATTTGTTATTGGGTTCAATCACTCCGCAGGCTTTTGTCAAAATGACTCCAAACGAGATGGCTCCAGAGGCATTAAAACTTGAGATAGAAAAATTGAACAAACAAAATCTTTTTGATGCTCAAGGTGCTACCGAGAAAAGAGCCGTGACTGACAGATTCACATGCGGAAAATGTAAACATAAGAAGGTCAGTTACTACCAGATGCAAACTAGATCTGCGGATGAGCCTTTGACCACATTCTGTACTTGCGAGAACTGTGGTAACAGATGGAAGTTCTCGTAAGTCGGGTGAGTAAAACGAATTTTGTTTCGATGGATAGAGATTATTTATCGAATAGGGAGGAAGAGGAGCGGTGACTACCTGTATAAGTGTGTATTAGTATATGTAATATCCTTTAAAGAGAAGTTTGTTTTGTCAAGTAAGACAAAAGATCAACTTTGGTGACAATTTGGACTGGTTTCAAATCATCGTCCGTAATGATCGCGTTGGAATGAGTTTCGAAAAATTTGTTCAACAATGGCAAAGGGGTGTCCAAGGTAATAGCCTGGTAAGTTTTCTTAGTGTAACCCGAAGCCTTGTCGATGGAGAAAGACTTTTCAAAGTCAGCTAATTTTCTGAAGTCCAAGAAGACGGATCTTATAGAGTTAGTTAATTGGACCTTGTTAGTCGACAAAGACTTCAAAATCTTAGACAAAGTGATCAAACCAACCAATTTCCCAGACAGACTCAACACAGGCAATTGATCGAAGCCGTTGCTTTGCAACAACTCGAATGTCTTGCCGATGGTGTCGGCCAATGTGACAGTCACAACGGGTGGCTTTCCTGCGACCAAATCCTTAATGGTCTTAGTGGCCAATACATCGTCGGTCTTCTTACCCTTGGTAGCGGAGTCGTCGACCTCAAAGCCGTTGGTGGTCATCCATTCGTCGTCAGCGAATTTCGACAAGTAAGATCTAATGGAGTCTGGGAAAACAACAACGACAGTGTCGTCCTCAGTCAAGTCCTTGGCAACTTCTAAAGCAGCTTGTAAAGCGGATCCCGAAGAACCGCCGACAAGAATACCTTCTTCACGAATAACTTGTCTAGCCAATTTGAAAGACTCGGCATCATCAGTCTTGATCCAGTGGTCAACAAACTTTCTCTCCAATACATCGGGAATGAAGTCGTAACCGATACCTTCGACGAGATATGGGTCGGTGGTCTCGTTCAAAGACTCAGGGACAGCCAAGATGGAACCCTTTGGATCAGCTCCAATGACTTTGACATTTGGATTCTTCTCCTTTAAGTACTTGGAGATACCAGTAATGGTACCACCGGTACCTGCACCTGCAACCAAGTGAGTAACCTTACCCTTGGTTTGTTCCCAGATCTCGAAACCAGTACCGTAGTAGTGAGCGAGAGGATTGGCCTCGTTACCGTACTGATCCAAGATAACGGAGTTGGCGATCTCCTTCTCCAACTTTCTAGCAACACCAATATGGGACTCAGGAGAGTCCCATGCAGCCTCTGTTGGGGTTCTGATAATCTCAGCACCCAAAGCCTTTAAGACGGAGACCTTCTCGTTGGACATCTTCTCTGGAAGGGTGATGATGGTTCTGTAACCTCTAACAGCACCAACCAAGGCCAAACCAATACCAGTGTTACCAGAGGTTGGTTCAATCAAAGTGTAACCTGGCTTGATTCTGCCAGACTTTTCAGCCTCTAATACCATGTTCTTGGCAATTCTGTCCTTAATGGATCCTCCCAAGTTGAAAAGTTCGACCTTCGCATACACGTTGGCCTTGATTCCGTAGGCTTTGGGGATCTTGTTAAGCTTCACCAAAGGGGTGTTTCCAATTAAGTCCAAAGCATCTTCAACGAGTGGAGACAAAGTCATTTTGTTAATTATTAGAAAGAGTAAAGTATTATTAATATTGAGGTGGTCCTCAAAAGCCACACTATGGAATGCCGCAAGTCCTGCAGAAACATCATCACCTAATTCTTTTGAGAGAAGGTGCAAGTATCGAATAAGTAAGCGAATTTCATAAATTGAAAATATTCTGATTCATTTTTACAACTTTAAAGTTTAGTGTCATAATTCATTACCTTGAATGATTTTTTTGGTTTGCTAATAAATAAACCGGAAATACCTCAGGTTCGTAACTGATTAGTTTGGTCTCAAACGCTGATGATCTTACATTTGAACACCCCTGGATGCTCTCCCGGTATTCCTTTTGTAAAATCAAAAACCTGAATTAACCCCTTTCGATCGACCGTAAAGATCTTACCCCCATGGGCAGAGAATTTGGCAGAGGCTGCTTCTGTAGATCTCAAAGCTGGCGCAACTTCTCCAATTTGTACTACAGACTTCCGCATGGAGCCCTGGTTTATTACATTAAAGTGTTGTGTAGATGTTGACACAAGCAAGAGCCTGCCCAGCTTATCAACAAAGATCATACCGTCACCTCTCGGCGAGATATCAACACCGTAGATAGTAGACCCAATTTCGGGTATTTTCATAATAACATCAGCATCAACGATGTTCGTGTTTTCAAAGGTATCTTCTCCTTTATAACTGGTCTGCAGACTGAATTCAAACATTAGGTCTTCCGAGATATTATCGGCGGTGGTCTTTCGAGAGTCAATCGCAGGCCCATTCAACTTCAAAACAATAGAAGGCCTACTTTTGATCGAAGAAGATGTGATTACCATTGTGTTGGTATAAGGACGTCCGAACTTGATATCTGTAATTCCTTCATTATCTAGCATTTGATCATCGTCGTTATCTTCACCCCCAAAGACTTCATCCAATTCAGTGAATCTGTCTTCCCCTGAATCTCTTTTCTTGGACTTTCGTGCGACTCTCATATCTGAGAATATGAGTCTTGGTCTTCTATAATCCGTAGCGTCTTCTCCACGTAATCTTATTATGAAATACCGCATTTCATACACCGTACAACACAATAAGTGAGTAGAAGAGGCATTAAAGTTTATGATTTTTAGCGGGTCTCTATATGGAACCGTTATTGTTATAGGTGTTACGTTAACTCTACCCTCTATGTCGGTCTCAATCTGATGCAAGATAACAAATGGTTGTTGTTTCCCTGAAATCTTCTCACGAGCAGTAATTCCGCACGCGACAAGTTTATCATTCGGAGACAAAGAGATGCATCTTATGGGAAAGTTAGTCAAGTATGAGTAGACTGGCTCTCCAATCGGACCACAGGAAGGATCGACATTAAGAACACGAACTAATCCCTTTGTGCCTGATATGATTAGATATCTCCCAGATATACAACATGAAAGTTGGACCCAGGATTTAAGTCTGCTTGATAAACCGTCGCCCTCTACACTTTCGACCTTAGCTCCACTAAAGTCATTACGGACAACTATTCCTTCATGTCGAGGAGATTTCATTTCTCCATGCAGAGGCCCAAACTCGCCGGACAGCTTCCCGCAAGCCAAAAGATAGGGTTTCAGAGAGGAGTATTTGAACAATTCCCATCTTTTGTCAGAGACAAGAGCAAACAAGGCAATTTCCAGATTAGATTCACTGTCGTACGTTGTATATATCGAGGTACACAGGAATTTTCTCAGTTTCAAAGCATTTGCGGAGAATGTGAATTTGTTTTGTTGTGTAGCAAAAGTGCTAACGTTTCGATGAAATGGAAAGCATTGCGAGAAGTTGTATTCCTCTTGCTCACTAAGACCCAGTAGTAGCTTTGTCTCAAAGTCTCTTTCTGTATCTTCAGCATTGGTAATTGGATTTATTGTCAGCCGCTCTATGGTAGGATAGGAAGATTGGGCAATGGGATGATCAAGAGGAGAGGAAGATTGGGCATCTTTTATCAAAGAAGTCTTAACAGAGACAGACTTAGTATCTGGCACATCAGCTTGAGACTCGTTTGCTTCTTCTTTTGCAAATTTACAAAACAACCCCAATAGGTCGAGCTCTTCAACAGGATGAGGTTTCAAATCAATGGCTGTCCTACTACTTCTTTGCTTCAGTGACAGAAGTCTTCGGAGTCTGGTCGAGTTTTCCAATTCAACTTGTTGAATGATTTTATACAATTCCCTTAATGGAGCCACTTCTTTGAGCAAAAATACAGACAGAGTGGCACATACTGGACAGATTTCAGTGGCTAATTGTTGGAAAAGTGATTCTGATACTAAGCATCCACAAGAAAGAACAGAAGCATCTTTAACAACGGTGTCACGTTGGCCGCCCGGAAATCGTAGTAAATTGGTAAGACTTGAGAGCCTCAAAGATTCCATTTGAAGCTTGACAACCGGTAGGACCTCGCTTCGTCCCACAGTATTATATAGAGCGATAAGCGAAAGTGTGGGGATGAGTCAATGATACTGACTCAATAGATTGACTTCCAAATGAGAAATACATCCGGAATCAGCATGAATTTTATTGAAACTTTTGCTGTGTGGTTTTGTAATTTATTTTTTCGTTTCTCGTGGGTATAAAATATTAGAATAAACTGGATTGAATATACAAGCCTCATACAACATATAATAAACTACAAATCATTTTCGGCCACACTCGTTTCGGTCATCTGCACCGAAGGTGTTCCTGCCCGAGAGCCAGAATTTAAAAATATGAGTTCCCTTCGAGTGTCTGCCCTACCTATTGGACTTTCAAGCGGGCGAGGAGCTGCAGTGATATTAACTAACGACCCGGTCGATGGCGCAGTACCCAAAAAGTGTGGAGCACCGTAATCCTTGTGATCCAAGCTCTCAGTGAAATCTTGAAGATCTTTTTGAGCTTCATCAACACCGTAATCGAAGAACAGATACAATGCCTGCAAAATATTGTACATACGACTTGTGGCCAGCCTCCAAGTATGTTTAATATCAGTTTCAACTTGCTCAGTCTGTAAAGAGGGGTCGTAATCAGGTCTTAATATAAGACTCACTCTGTTTGCGAGACCGATATCCTTCAAGCGTAGGAGCTCTTCAGACTCAGTAAAAGTATGGCGAGTAGCTGGAGAAAAGAAAGCGTAGCGAAATTTTTCAAGGTAACCGATTTGAATGTAGTTTGATATAATTTCATCATCTTGTGGGGTATTGGGAATTATATCATGTTTCTGAAGCCAGCGTTTTACATCTGAAAGGCTTTGATTCTCGTTAAATTCTTTCTTCAATACGCTAGAATCCATAAGTCTGATAGATAAATGGCACATCTTACCTGGAAATACCTGTTGTCCAACCATACCTGGATATACCTGTACTCCTACCTTACCTAAGCATACCTGTTCTCCTATCTCGGAGGGAATACCTGGAAGTTGACTTCCCTCACTAGAAAAATAATCAAGGTTTCCCGAATTTGTTTTTTCATTTCCGTTTCTGCCGATGCCATTTGAATTAATGGACACCGCTGAAGTTGATTCGTTCATAATTTTGTGCATGCACAATCAAGTCGCTTTTGAAATTGTAAAAAAAAGGGTAATAACAATAATACCGCACGAAGGTTGACAAATTTCGGAAATTTACAACTCTTGCCGGCAACTTCGTACAGATCGAACTAACTTGGTTGTAAGTATGTTTCACAACGTCAGGGTATACTGATAGAGTACAAAGGAGCTTCTTCCGAGTGCTTGTAAAATGGATATGGCGATTCCAAATTATAGAAAAAATGCAAGAAAGAATAAAAAAAATGGGATATGTATAGATAAATGGGATATATACAAAAAGAACTTCTTTTGAGTGTTGTAATGTTCTGACTAACGGGATTTGCTGGGGTAATCAGTCTTGAGGGGTAAAGTGGAAGGAAGATAGTCACGACTATCGGAAGAAGATAGGAGATGTGAACTTGTCGAAAAACAATAAAGAAGATTGTTTGGTAACTATGTAATAATTTGACTGATAAATTTCTTTTGATATTTACCAATTTTTTTTTCTTGCTTGAGCTGGTTAAGAACCATGGTGATTGCGGATTTTCATTCTTTTGGTCTTATTGTTTGCTGTGACTGTGAGACATTCATTTGTAACACTAGATGCAGTCCTTTTTATATCTGTTGAGAGATTAGATAGGAAACAGTCATAATATAGTATTTAGAAATTTGAAAATAAATTTTACAACAAAGTGATGTAGTTATTAATTTTTGTCACATTTTTTAACGTTTTACAAATTTGACTGAAAATTTTCTTCCCATTGAATCTATACAACAACTCCTCCCTTATAATAACTTCTATATATTTTAGTGAAAAGGAACTTCGTAGCATGAACTTATAAAATTTATATAAATTCATGCAAAAGCCTTCTCGTAGTCTGTAAAGACGTATCTGTATCTTGCTTCGCCATCGTTACACTTTTGCAAAGCCTCACCACAGCTTTTTTCGTTGATTGGAACCTCTTCAATTAATGGCTTAATACCTTTTTCGGCACACAATTCCAACATTTCGTTAGCTTCCTTCTTGGAACCCAATAAGGAGGAACTAAATGCAGAGGCATTACCAAGGAAAGTGAATGGGTGAAACTCGAATTTCTCTCCAACTGGTGGCAAGCCAACACTGATGTATTTACCATCAACTTTCAAGGTATTTAAGTACTTCTCCAAAACAGTACCCGTGGCGCTCGAAGCACAATTCAAGATGAAGTCGAAATTGTCAGCGAGGTCATCAGACCAGGTCTCATCTTCTTGCGTGGCTACGAATTTATGGGCGCCAAACGAAAGTGCTTCATCCTTCTTTGATGAAGTACGGGAAAAGGCAACCACTTCAGCCCCTAAAGCATTGGCAAATTGAAGCGCCAAATGTCCCAATCCACCAATACCAATAATTCCGACAACAGGGTTCTCCAACTTACTGATGTTTCTCACCAATGGTGAGTAAACTGTCAAACCAGCACACATCAAAGGAGCGGCAATCGCAGACTCAAGCTTTTCTGGAATTTTAAAGCAGAATTGCTGGTTTGCAATCGAATGTGAAGCATATCCACCTTGAGTCACATAACCGTCAGAAAATGAGTCGACTTCATTGTACGTCGAAACAGAGCGAGAACAGTATTGCTCGTTGTCTGTAGTGCATCTACGACAAGTAGTACATGAGTTAGAACATGCTCCAATGCCAACTCTATCACCGATCTTGAACTCGGTAACCTCAGAACCAACAGCGATGACATTGCCTATGATTTCATGCCCAACCACGAGATCTTGTCTTTCGTAAGGGCCCCAATTCTCTCTGACCGTGTGAACATCAGTACCACACAAACCGCAGCAGATATTCTTAAGCACAACATCTGTTGGCAAGATCTTTTTAGCCTCAAACTCAACTAACTTAGGTTTGTTCCATTCGGATGCCGAGGATACTGCAAATCCCTTGAAGGTAGTTGGAACTGATGTCATTGTATAGAATCTAATTTGAAAATTTGTGGCTGCAAAATAGATCGTAGGTACGACATGTGGTCCTTATATTAATTGTCTCGGATGTCACTTCCCTATTCGGGTGCGGCTTTAGCGCTTAGATAAGACTTATTGTAGATGAGATCGGATAAGCTTACCCAATCAAGGCTAAAATCAAAAATATATCTGAATTCAGAATAAAAAGATATATAGACTTGCGCAATTAGTTATGTTGCATTGACTTTATGTTGTATGATTCCGTCAGTAGGAAAAAGACTAACTTGACCGCACTAAAATGAATATAATCGACGTGTCATGGCCAGAATATACGTATTAAACAAAATGTAAACAATTTAAACAAAATAAGTAAGAAAAAAAAACAAGCAAAAAAAAAAAAGATTGCAGCACCACAATTTCACACATGGTCTCCCACTGCATTACTCAGT